>JAOYSI010022657.1:19098-34321 GCA_025775065.1 Hiodon alosoides | reverse complement strand
TCATATAGCATAAGCATAATCATATTTTTGTAACACTTAGCAACAGACATTAGGTTTAACTATTATTTTTCCAACAGCCACCATATAAAGTATGAGATATATGTCAGGTTAAATAAATGAAGCCCCAAGTTCCTAGACATAAGTAGGAGAGAGAGTAATTTATAGAAAGACAATAGTCGAAGAACTAGAACCCTATTACATTTACAGGGTCAATCCCTATTAAAAAAATTATTTATTCATTTTGCTGAGAACAGTCTTGTTCAGGGGGATTTGACCAGAGAGGCTTCTGATCCCCTGGGGAAAGGGGGATTCTGCTGCAAGAAGGCATGGTACAGTTTGGGAAATAGCTGGGAATTTAAACATTAGGGGCTCCCTGTGCAATCCAGCAATGTGCCTGAGCCATAAAGGAATCGAAAGGACAAAGAATGACGATATCCTGACCATTGGCAGAGGGCTAACAGAGTGCATTCTGGGTATATTTGGCCTCAGTGCTGAAGAGCACCTCTGTGAGAAACGCTTCTGTCTACAAACGGGGTATGTGATGGTGACACTAGTATTTTACCACTGACCTTTGCTGCATTTGCCAAACACCCGCGGAAATCTACACTTAACCTCAAAGATAAAGATGTACACAGTTGAGGTGAACATGTACAACACAGCGTCATTGACATTATTTTATTACCAGATTACAGGTCGTGTATTCAGAGTCTTTAAAAAAGGCTTGAAAAACAACCGAAAAGCAAACATTTGCAGTGGGGTGTTTTTCTGAAAGGTAACTTAACAGGCTCTCAGCATGCATCAGCCTGGGCCCTCATTTATCCAAATAAAACCTGCAGTACAACACCAGAGCCAGTACCTGACCCGCTTAGTCCAAATTTTTTTTATATTTGTACACTGCTGAAGACAATTAGCATTTCCATGGTTGGTTGGGTGGGTACATTTTGTCACCCAAGCCACCAAGGAATTTTTATAACATTTAAAAAAATGTATTGAATAAGTATTTGCAGGCTATTTCCAAATGTGCTTGTAATTTGTCCTTGACATTTCTTTTTAGTGGTGCGTGGTCTTATCTAAACCACAGCTCCGTTTGTCATTCAGGAAATGTTTTGCTTGGCCATGACATCGCTTGCAGCTGTTTATAGCAGTTTCAGATAATTTGTGTGAAAAGATGCTGCTGTAAATTTATACTGCAACAAGTCCTTTTTCAATTAGGCAAAAATATAGCCAACAAGTCAAACCTCATTGGGATCCTTTTTAAAAGAAAAAGATAGATGGCATATGGAGGAAAGTGTGGCATATTTAAGTAGATAAGATCAATGATTCATTTTCTGCATTTCTTGGTTCATTTTATACATTTTCTGCCTTAAAAAGAATCATTAGGTGTATGAACATATAATGAGAAATAATAGGTTCAGACAGACACAACTGACTTGTCTACCTACTTTTTTAATCTGACTTGTCTATCTACAATAGGATGTTAATAGAATGTGCCATAATGGAAAGGATAGTCACATATTCCTCTGGTGTAATTTATCTACGCCATAAATTCTTTCCACCTCAGGCTCAGCCTCAGATGGTGTAAGAAAGTGGCCTCTCCTGAAAACCCGGCCTGCTTTAATCACCGTCTCATTACTTGGGACATTAAATTCCGCCGCTCAGCTCTGCCCCATGTATGAATAACGCTGAAGATTTTCTTGCTGAGCTCTGCAGCCCCCTACTCGAAATGACCCAGTGTTGAGTTTGTTACTTCCTTTAACAGCACTCAAAGTACTCATGACAAAGTTCCTAAGCTTTCACTTAAAAATGAAGAGAGAGTGTAGCAGGCCTGGGTTTGCCTGGTCCAGGTGTAGGAAGAGACAGGTAGACAGGGTTTTCTAAGATGTCTTTTATTTGGCACTGCTAAAAAACTAAATTAACAAACCCTGTACACTGTAACAAAATGGGGAGAACTTAAAAAAAAACTAAATAAACCAGGAATTCGGACATTCGACACATCAACTGATGAACATTTCCACCTTTTAAAGACTGATAAGCCGATGGTCACCTGCCACCAGATTTCTCCAGTCCTTTTTCCTCCTTTCAGTGGAACCACACTCAGGTGTGCAACACGGCCCTTTTATCAGGTTGTAACCAAGCCAAGAGGGAGACAGCAGGTGCAGTGACAAAGGCAAAACCGGCACAGGGAGCAGCGCCCCCTCTGGAGAAGGTGAGATGTGCACGGGGAGCGAAACAACCAATGTGTATTTGCTTAACGCGTTTCACAAAAGACGCTTTAAAGACACAATGGTAAAATATTTCTCGGGCCTGGTCCCCCAGAAAGCACAACCATGGCAACAGCGGCAAACTCTCTAGGCAGGTAGGAGGAAACCTTGAGAGAAACCCAGGTAAAAGGGGGAGCCCATTCTCTGCCATTCTCTGCTTTTCATTTTCTTAAATAATGTTCAAACAGGTCAAATACTCCTCCAGGAGGCTGGCATCATTTCTAAAAGAAACGTTTTTGCGAAAAGGGGAACAATAGAAAATATAGCTAATAAGGTCCTTTCAAAAGGCCCCAAAAATTATTTTATTTAATTTGTTTTAAAATAAAAAAACAGAGCTGGTTGCAGAGCTTTCTGTCACATACCCACATTGTGGAACAAATTTTCACGTTTTGTGCGGGAGTCTAACACTCAATTTTGGGGAGAACGTGGAAGCATAGACATAGTCTTTAATTCAAACACTACAGGCTACGTACAGAATGTTCAGAAACTACTTTAAAATGTGCATCTAACCTGACACGATCCACATGGAAAACAGCTAATGTTTGGTCGTACGTTAGTCTAAAAATTGTTACGCTTCTTTTTCTATTCTACCTGACTGCGAGGCTTTTATGTTAGCATTTATGCTAGTTCTTCCATAGATTTACCCAAATGTTTGTGGCTGCTGAAATAAATGTAATTATTAAAATACATATGAACAAAGTTTTATTGTGCTTGGTGGCTGGACTTTAAGTTGATATTGGAAGTGATGGAATACAGGTTAAGCACAGTCATAGAAACTGCCATCAGAACTGCTCCCCATGGTGTTGCGAAATGTTGTGCCTTGCTGGCTCTGCATTGTCCGATCATCCCTCAGCATTGGCTGACGACGTCTTCTTTCAATAGTGGCTTTTTCATCGCAGCGGAGCATTTCGGCTGGGACTTCCCATGACATAAGTTTGGGTGGGCGCGTGCAGAAATGCCATGTGTGGGCCTGTGTGGAAAGTGGAAGGCACCCACGCAAAAGTAACTGATAATAAAAGAACAGTGGCCACGGCAGCCCAAGTCAGACAACCAGCGCCAGTGACTCGGGAGACCCACCTGACGACGGAGAGATGAAAGTAGCCTTCCTGACCGCCTCAGCCTTGCTGCTCTGCGCACTGACCTCTCTGGGGTCTTGCGAATGTAAGTTCCGCTTTCCCTTCCCTTCCACTCTTCAGCGTGAAAGTTTGGCTTCCTGGGTCCGACGGCTGTCTGCTGATGTTGAATGGTTCTTTTGTTTGTGACCCATTGTGAACTCACAGAGAGCAAACTCAAATGTCCTGGTCTGGTTGTGGCAAATAAACCACACTGCATGAGTAGTAGAGAACAGTAATCCGAAAATTTTTCAATTTTACTAATAAAAATGTTTCATTTACAGACAGCAATGGACCAAGGAGATGTTGCTCTGATTTCAAACAGAAAATTAGAAGACCTGTGGTCAGCTATCAGAAGACACATCCTTTATGTAGCCAAAATGCCGTGATGTAAGTGATTATTGTTCAGTCATTGACCGGGTTTTTCATTATAATTGAATTTCATTAAAAATATGACACACAAACAAAATTATTAGATTAATCCATATTATAATAAATATTTAAATCATTAACTGCATGAGCAAACTGCATGTAAAATGTACTTATTCTAAGCTTAGAATCTATGTCTTTTTAAAAAAAGGGTTTGTATTTTTTTTCCCTCAGATTTAAGAAACCCAATGGTCGACAATTGTGTGCTGACCCATCGAAAGACTGGGTCCAGGGTTTGATGAAAGAACTTGACAGGAAGAAAAAGTTAAACAGCACCTCCTAGAGGCTTTCCGTGATACAACTAAAGTTTTTTCGATTACACTGAAATGTGGTGCTCTCATATTAGAATTCAGTTATGACTCAGTAATGTACGGAGCCCCTCTGGTGACTGTTATGTTCAGAGTTTGTGTGTTCGATGTTACAGGGGTGACGTAATGGGGAACTGTGGGATATCGGCGAACGGTTCCTATGGGGGCAGTTTTGGTTAAGGACAGGGGAATGGTTATAGTAAAAGACGCAGGTGTTAGTGAGTGTCTTGTTCTGACACTTAATAAACAACGATGTTTATAAGTACACGAGTCTTGCGTCCTACCTGACACAACAGTGACATCACCTGTTAATAAAAATATCTCGTGGCCATGACTAAATAATCTCGTTCCCACGCATTATGATCCCGTTCCCATGCGTTACTAAGTCGTGGCCACGCAATATTTTTATGAACAGGTGATGTCACCAGAGGTGCTCCGTAATACGGTGTCAACCGAAATTCGGTGCCATCTTCATTTGGTTCGGGAAGCAGAGTCATTCATCCACTTTTACACGAACCCTCAACCTACTTGCAGCAATGTATAGAGTAAGAACGTGTCTCTGTCCCAGCTTTAACTGTATACCCAAGTAGTTCTGCGAGAGCTCTACCCAAAGACATCATCGGCTCGGGATTGTGTAGTTTAAGTATTTTTTTTTTTTACTTGACCTACCCACCGCAAGAGGCGTCAGATTTAAGGAAATAAAATAAATGATTGCTCTCGTGAATGAAGTCGTCGCATTTTATTATACATTTCAGCAGAGTAATTTTAAGAGTTACGACCAAGTGAAACAAACAGTACAGACAGCAACTGCAGGGGGGGGGTGACGTCTTCTACCAGCCCCTGCACGTGTGGGGCTCCGCGCGACGGCTGATCTAGCACACAGATGGACCATATAAATTAGCATCTTAAAATTACTGGGACAAGGGAAATTTAATTGCACACACCCCAAGCGCAGGCACAGCGCGTTGTCTGACAATTTACGAACAAAGCCTGTCAACACCACAGTCACTGACGAGGATGCCTTCTTGGTCCAAATGTCTATTTTTGGAATCACAGTGATGCTGGAGCGTTTATTATTCTCGGTAGTTTTCTTAATTGCAGCTCACATTGAGGACAAAACCCCTGTCAGTCCTGTATGTTTAGGTCTTATTATTAAGCTATTCATTTACACATTAGCATCCGCTAGGCTTAATAGAGGTTGACAGTAGTGCTAGATCCGAAAATATTTTATAGTACGCAATTCTCTAGTTTTTAAAACTGATGCTATTTTATTTGTGGATTACTTTTATTACAGTACCTTAAGGAAACATATAACAACAGTGCGGGGATTTAAACCAAATAAATTAGCACCAATAAATAAGATAGTGCTGAGCAGTGGTGGCCACTAGGTGGAGGCACAGGAGTCGGTGCCCTCTACATTTTCTAAAATGCATTTATCATTATTGTTAGTTGAATTCTACTGTGTCAGCCGCTGTGTTCTGAATGGCATTCTGCTGTGCTGAATGCCCTGGAATTTATAGATTGTGGTGTATTAGGAGTTCAAACTCCTGAGTATGGCGGAACATAGCATGGGAGAACTCGGAACACCTGACCTTGCAGACAAAACCTTGCCTACGCTGGATCAGATCTTCTGTTTGAGGTATAACAAGCTACCAACATGTTTTGAGAGCAAATGTCAATTCGTCCTGTAAAATCACACTTTTTTAGATGTTTGTTTTGTTAAGCAGTTCAATCGAACAGTAACTGAATGTCTTCATGCCTGTCTGCCTGCTTTATTTAGGAAGCCATAGCCATATTACTCTCTGTCTCACTTGAGATCCACCCACGATAAAATTTTTCATTTAATAGATAAATATCTAAAACAATAACTAAAAGCTCAAGATAATTCCACAAACTAAACTAAATTTGAAAAACCACACATGATACTACTCTGCTGGCTGCTCAGGATTACACCTCCAATCGGTGCCACTCCAACAGCTCTCCCCTAACTGTCTCTGACACAGGTTTAATACAATCTCCAGATGATTACAATCACATAATCAAGGAAAAACCAGGTTACCTGCTGGGACCCAAGTGAATAGGCCATATCTCTGTTTTGAAACAGGAAAAATGGAGTCATTGATTTGTGTTTGTGTTCTTTAACAGTGGTGGGAAAGGATAAAATGTCCAAAACTGAAGATGATTGAAGTAATCCACACACTGAGGCAAACAGAGCTGATGACAGCTCTGGAAACCGCAGTGTCTGCAGCTCAAACGGGAGAGACCGTTAAGTCACCAACCCGAGGACTGGAGCTAGGGGTGGGGGTTGAATCAACCGATGCTATGAAGAAAGAATGGATGGTGGAATTGTGAGCTGGATTGCTGGCCAGGGGTGTTTGGGATCAGATTGCCTGGTGTGTGAGTGAGCAAGGGGCTGTACGTCTGTGCTGGAAGTACGAAATAGCTGAACGGCCGGTATTCCCTTAATAAAAAGAACCTTCAAAGCGTGAGACAACACTGCACCCTATGCTGTTTGTTTCCCAACACCACGCTGGTCTCAGAAGTGGGATAGACAAGCCTGCACCAGCCGATCTGCAGTGAAGAGATGGAAGACCAGCATTAGGGCGTGCTGTAACTTCTGGGGAGAGGGCATTTTGGCCACACTGAAACCTCAGTAAGAGGCCTGGTCCTTTTAGCAATGCTAACAGAGCCTGGAGTCCGAAACTTGCCTTTGCTGGAACCACCAGGACCGTAAAGCACTATTTTGTGCGTTTTATTACCACATAAGGCTTGTTTTTAAGTTGTCACCGAAGTTATTTTGCCGAAACATTATGCAGGCTCTTTTAATGTTACTATAAGGTAAAAATGAATATATTGTGGGGTGATGGGAGTTTTATAAAGCCTCAACTGTGAATACTGATGTCATGTGATAATTGTATTTTTTTTTGCCACGTGTACAATTATCAAACCAAACACACCTGGATTTAACTTGACTAGGCCCCACAAGAAGGTAGAATAATATGTGGTATGTGGCTGAGTGCTAAAAAGACCCATTTCAGAGAAGATTGACATCTTGCAATATCAGAAATTAGTCACCAACATGGGCAGATTGAGAGCAAGGGTTTCTACTTCTCTTTTGAAGAGTATCTGAGGGAGAATAAAAATTATCATACATGAATTAATCATATAAGCCGCTAAAGTGGGAATCCTATCAAGCTAAATTTTAAGACGTAGGGTAGGGAGTTATATATGCACATATATAATTATGTGTGACATTATGTTCAACTGGAATTTATTTATCTTCTCATAAGATCATACTATGATTTCCCCCTGTTTTTAATTTAACTTAAATGAAAGGTGGGGGAGGCATCTGATAAGTTCTTTCTTTAACTAATTTCCCCGCTAACACCAAACGCATCAGCACTTACTGAGGAACTCAACAAGTATGATATCATGACAGCTAGAGATTCATTGACTTCTGCAACAGAATCCCATTAGCTCAAAAGCTTGGATCTAGTGCCGCTATTCCACAGAAAATATTGAGCAGACAAACCAAAATGGATATAGACGCTTTCAGTGTTCCTGCTTTAACGCTGTTAGAAGTAGATGTATCAAAAGTAGGTGATCCTGAATCACCTGATTCTCTTCAAACGAAGACATAATCAAACTGTGATAACTCAAACCTGATGGTCTCGCCATGCCCCTTTCAGCCGAATCCTCCCAGATCAAAGGCATCCTTTGTAACTCCCAGTTTTTTGTATTTAATCATCCTGTCATTTGTTGTGCAGCTGAAAACGTCTACTCCTAAATATATATGTACATCTTGTTTATTTCATATATTTATATTTATATAGGTTTATGTTTGGCACCTAGTCACAAAAGCAAATTCCTTGTATGTGTAAAAACTACCAGGTAATAAAGCTCTTTCTGATTCTGATTCTGATTCTGATTCTATAAAGCATAAAAGAATACAGTACCTAGTTTAATGTCTGAAGTAGCATATAAAACTGAGCCACAGAATTCAATGTTCCTGGAAAAATGTAATGAGAAAACGATGGAGAAAACGGGTCTCACTGAAGCATAATTACCATAGCAATTCATAGGATTGTATTCCCGTTACATTAAATTCTCATGTCGTGCCGTGAGAAAAAAAACTTCTAAAAGGTGGTGTTATTGCCTACATATGCCACCATTTTGCCACTGTTTTCTCTCCCACTCTAAAATTCAAAAACGTGCTGCTTGCTTCATGGAGAAGAATGGAGGCTCCTTGATGGACAAAGTGGGCGTGCTCAGTTCCTCAGGCCAACCTTTCAACAGCAGATTCGAGGGGGGTCATGATTTGGTGTCAATGAAAGCTGGGGTCATTAAGGGGATCAGTATGATGCAGACAAATCTGTGTGTTTTTGTCTCACTTGAATTTTGAGGCCAATGCCTCACATGTCCGGCACAGTGTATATTCTATTCAGGACTCCGATAGGATCCCCCCATTGAATAAGCAGGCACTTTGTTTCAAACAGCGTTACATACAAGCACAAATGGAGAGGTAGAGAATAATAGGCTCCTATAGGGCGATATAAATACCAATCTGTTTCCTAGGAAAACTGCTGCTGTAAATTCAGAAATGTGATGGTGAGTTTGAATTGTTTAAATAACTTTTGTATAAAACAACATGTAGACCACCATAAGTTTCTCATGATATGAATCAAGTTTCTTTTTCAAAGCAATTCATTGAACATGAATCATACTGACTTCCAAATTTTATGTCTATAAGTGAATAAGATATAAAATATTTTAGGAAACTTATTTAAATTAGACTTTTTGCAGCCCTGTTTTGTTAAATAGTGGAAGTATTTCGTGGATATTTGCTTCATGCAATTGATTATCAACCTCCCACCTCCACTGACTTTTAATACTTTATTAATTATGAAACTGATCTGATTGTAATGAT
The DNA here is from genome assembly GCA_025775065.1 of Hiodon alosoides. Lineage (NCBI taxonomy): Eukaryota > Metazoa > Chordata > Actinopteri > Hiodontiformes > Hiodontidae > Hiodon > Hiodon alosoides. Next base: position 25,284 of record JAOYSI010022657.1, on the reverse strand, counting down.
GAAAATGTCATATATAAGACCAAATCAGATATAAAGCAACGCACCTTAAGAACCCTCGGCGAGTTAACCACTTCTACCGAGTCCTGCTCGCCGTTGCTAAGCGACTCGGTGACGATAAATAATTACTTCATCTTTTGGGGGTCACGTTTACGAATATTTATTGAACGGCAGCCGTTGAAGTTATCTTGCCAATGTTGTAGATCACCGTGTGTTTTAAAACAGGAGCAACTGACGAACCTAGAGTATTTTCATGGTCTTTTTAGCGTCTCGAGCAGTAAAAAGTGACACCACGCCTTCCAGAAGAAATTATAAGAAGTGATATCTGAATGGCTTAAAATCCTTCTATATGTCAAAGCTTTTAATGTCTAGATTTAGAAGTTTCCGTTTTTTTAAACTAATGTTTCAAGGCCATAAATGTAATTTTATTTTACATGTCTCATCTGATTATTTTCCGCGCATTGAAATCACTATGTGAATGGCGCTATGCATGATATAATATATTGATTATTATTTCATGCAGCTGTTCAATTTATTAAAAATCTGAAATAGTTAATCATCAATTTGAGTTATTAATACTTCGCATAGCAAAGTCAGATTTAGGACCTATTTTAAAAAATTATGTTATTTACCCAAACCCAAACGCTTTTCTTCATGTACCATCCTGGCATGCGAAACCCATCAATACACTTCACTTGCTAATTAACTCTACAAAACAAAGATAATATATTCTTACAAAATAACGGCCAGTTTTAAGTGCATATTCAGCAGTAAAAAACCAATACAGAGGACGGATTATAACCAGCACAGAGAAAAGCAAATGTGAACATTAGGATGGACGCTGTCCAAATTGCTTTTTTTTAAAAACTAAGACGTGAGTCATATACACAAGGTGTGACCTACGTCAATGTCCGGAGAAGTAGCCTACTTCAGGAAGGTTTTCTTGGTTGACAGCCAAGCGTAGTCTCCACCGCCACCCATATGTATAAACTTAACTGGATGAGAAGCACTTAGAGAAGCCATTTAATTTATAGCACCGCTCAGGATGTCTGCTATTACTCATATACCCACTTGTGGCACAGGAACACGTGTGCATATAGCATTTTACCAATACGTTTTTGACTACTACATTTGTCATTACGTTATAACAAGTCAATGGCATGACAGTGTATGATACTTTCAATCTCATTCGATTTCCATTGGGCTAATTGGAGCTAACAATCTGCACCTTTTTCTTTCTTTTCTTTTTTTCTTTTCTTTTTTTTACTTTCAAAAGAAATAAACCGCCAGGACAGGGTTGGCCACGTGTTTTATTCGTTGCGTTTTAACTCAATTGTGGCGAAGTTTCACTTGCCTTTCAGAGCCTCTGAATGGGTATAAACAGCGATAACAGTTAACGCACTCAATTAATAGAAACAAGAGACAATCAAGTTAGGGGAAATACATTTCCCAGCATGCATCTGTAAAAATCGCATGGCTTGGTTGAAATGATAAATAATCCCAGTTTTTCCCAGGTCTGGCATTTAGATCAGTACGCCAATTTACTTCTTGTTTGAAGTATACACTAGTACTAGTACGGAACACTGACTACCTGCCGTTATTTTATTTTAAAAGGTCGCAGTGATATGTTGTGAAGGTGAAAACTATTTAAATACAGGTGTATACATTAGACATACGTGTTTATTTATTTATTTATTAAAACACTTTGTTAAATTTAACTGACCTATTTAAGTATTTTTAAATAGGCCTACAATTGCAAAGTTCTGAATGGATAGCAAGTTGTATTTACCAGAGGGAATAAATCCCCATACTATTTGCTTCTATTGAATTATATTTTAGCTTGAGTAAAATGTCCAATCTAGGGTATATTTCCTATTGTCGGTGTTTATGAAAATGTTGACGATTTAAAAATGTCGGCATCTTCGCTGCTTTGTATCAAATGAAGACATCGAAAAAACTGACTGCCCAATGTTGGTGGGTTTCCACTCGAACATGATCTCAATTATTTTAAAGCATTGTTCGCAGCAAAAAGAATCAGTTTCGGATTAAACCCTTATGTTATGCTTTTGTGCACGGGGTTATGTCAAAACTACCTGCAAAAGTGAATTATTTTAACAAGCAAGCCTGTATAATGAGTTTAGTTGGCGACTGTTGTTTAATACGATTCCCATTATGAAATTATCTGTCATTTAGCAACTAAATATGTCATGAATATTTATAAATTCGTTTAAATGTACGAATCTGCTATCATTAACAGTTACCTGTCCAGGTGATACAGGTCATCACTGTACATAAAACTCAGTTTTACAGTATACCTTTTGTTATTAAGTATGTTCGATTTAAATAAATATAATAAAATGAGATCAACCAAAACAATTCTAACTGTCCGCAAGAGGGGTTTCAACACGACAACCCAGGAGGGTACTGTCACTTTAAATCTATCATGCAAAATGAATTCTAGCTGTTCGCGATTCTGTGCAAAGGGGTGATAGCGTGTACGCACGGTCCACTTCGCGCAGTTGGACAGCTCCGTTGTGGTGTATCGTCGGTGGCCAGTTCAGAGTCGTACCATCAGATTGAGTTGACACACTTTCTCGTTTGTGTTTTCACCCTGAGAATGGATCAGAAAGACACAGAAATGAACGAGAAAGGAGTGTCCTCTTCAACCAGTGGAGTTGTTGTCCAAGTACGGGAGAAAAAAGGACCTCTACGCGCAGCGATACCTTACATGCCTTTTCCAGTAGCGGTAATTTGCCTGTTTCTCAACACATTTGTACCTGGATTAGGTAAGTGGACTACCTTTTTATTTAAGAATAATTAGGCTTACATTCACTACTATGCAAAGCTTTTTGACAATTATCACTTCATCTTGACACATTGAAATATACAGCTGAAATGAGTTTCTGTCGCCCTCTTGCTACTTCTTGAGTTTATATGTTCATTAATCCTACATGTGTTTTACTGAACAAATAAAATATATAGGACTTTACAGGTGATAACTTTTTGTTTGCAATACTTATCATTGCAATTACTATAATTATTATACACTGAAAGATTGTTGTAAAAAGATTTGCATTGGATTGTTGGTAAAACACAAGCTAGAGTGCTTATTTCTCGAAACCCTTTCAAACTTGCTTTCAAATGCATTTGTTGCAGCTAAAAGTTATATTCGCGTCACAATAATTCGACGAATTATTTAAAACTCCTTTATGATATCCATCTATTTTATGAAACCGCTTATCCTATTCAGTGTTCAAGGCATAGGGCGTGAGGCTGGCAACACCTAGGTCGGAACGCCAGTCCATCACGGTGCTGGGCACACATAGACCACACTCTCACAGTCACCAGTGCACCTTTCTCGTTAGTCTTTGAACAGTGGAAGGGAACCGGAGCACCCGGAGGAAACCTACGCAAACAAGGGGAGAACTTATAAACTCACCTTAGACAGTGTGACCCGACAGTTTGAGCTGTAGTTCAACTGATCAAAACAGTGTGGCTAGGAGAAAACTGAAGTTTAAAAGATTCCATTGCGCTTAAATCCTACTTAATTTATCAATATTTGCCATTATCCTGTGAGATTACAGGATAACACGTTACAACCTGTCAAGTAAAAGTAAGAAAAGTAGAAAAGTAATTTGTCGGAAGAACACATTAAATGTAATATCTCCATGTATCGTGGTTTTCTTTGCGCCTTCAAAGCGTCTGAATTCAAATACGCAAAGCCCCAAGAGCGCGAGCGAGGATACCGACTGAACACCCGTCTTTGTGATCGTTTCAAATAACCTTCACCTGCTGGATCCTGAACCTCTTACATCTCCTTCATCGACATCAGAGGCGCGCTCTGTCCGCCTCTGTATCTCTGCCTCCTGGGCACCATTAGTTGCAGCGATTCACAGGTACACTTTTTTTGTGTGTGTGTCACTGTTGTGATTCTCCGCCTAAGCCCCGCAGCCTCTTGGTTTCACTGTATCCTTACTTCATACCACCACCGGAGTGTTCAGAACAAATAACAGAATTCGTGTAGTAATGGTCCAGTCCATCAGTGATCAAAAAAGCTTTCTCTACGCTTAATAATACTTAGGCTAAATAAATAAAGTATGCTTGTGCAGCCACGATTTATATAAGCATACCCAGAAAACAATATACTATTAGAGAGCAAGTGATGTTTATTTCTGTTCAATATCACCGTCCTTTGCGCACTGTAATGTATGATGTCGTTATGTGACATACGCAGCATGTGAATCTGCTGTTTTTCTTTGTTCCTGGCCATGCAGGAGTCAGCCCCTTACAGGATTACTTTCCCTGGTTCCACCAGTCATTTTTCTCCAGGCATTCACACGCAGATTTATCCAGGGGTGTGATTAGAGGGTGCTGCTCTGTCCATAAACTGAGGTTGTTGTCGTGGGGGGGTACCACAAAATGCCATAGAGCAACACAATCATTGCCATTGCCCTGCCCATCTGTCCATCAAGCTGACAATTTAATCCACCCTGACTTGTGGATCTATCTGCCTAACAGTAAAATAAATAAATACATGAATAAAGTGTGAGTCAATATGTTGTGAACTGTGACAGACCTTTATGTTTTAAACCTCAGCTACAGCGAGTAACTAAAACCCTTACTAACCCTAACCCTATAGATAAAACTGAGGATTAACCTTGATTTTTAAAAATGTCCTATGTTCCCCTCCTGCTTTCATGGTAAAATTAAGTCATGTTTCATTCGTTAGTGTCTTGCACTGTCTACCTAAAAATAACAAAAGAGTCCAGAGATCTGAATATAGAAATCCCCTGGATAGGTGTAAACGATCCTTCAGCTGATTTGTTGAGCAACCCTGGAAGGGGTTCCCGAAGACAAATTTAGACTATTTCATCAACAGCCCAAGACATTTATATTTATATTTCGTCTTTTTGTGTTTTCTTTTGCAAATATGAATTTGCAAACCTCTTTATTTAATAAGCCATGCGTCTCAAATTATGTGAGCTCCTGAAATCTTCTCAGCTAATTACAGTCATTGAAAAGGTATTAAGGTATTGTGACCTTAATTATAGAGAGGAGTGGGCTTAATTAACATTCATTTTATTCAAGGGAAAAATATTGAGATTTTAATGCACAATTTGCCAAGGAAAAATATGCATAGTATTAATCATTAGCTTTTGTGTTAAGTTGTCAGTTACATTTGGAGGCAGCTGATAAGTTTGTTAAAATCTGTCACAATTTAAAAATTTAGAAATGAGCTCTCAGAGAAAAAAGTCAGTTTAAAAAAAATCATATTAGAACTGATTACCGCTAAATGAAAAATACAGACATTCAAAACAAAGTGTAGTAGTAATGGTAGTACATTTTAACTGGTTACCATGAGGTTACTGGCTTACGTTCCAGGATAAGGTACTGCCTTTTTACACATGGGCATGAAATGTAATCTGAACTGCATCAGAAACTGTCCAGCTATATAACAAAATTATATGTACAAAGTTCTCCTAGGAAACATATGCCTGGTAGGTAAGTTAATAACTCATTGTCACTGTTTAGATTGAACTTGTTGCTCATAGATCTGTGAACTGAGCCCAAGGTATGAAATTTTAGAACTAAACTATAAAGTTTATTGTAGGGACCTCTGCATACATGCTGTTACATTCAGACGTGCAGATGGAAGTTTTGCGGTAGCTCTTTGCTCTATCACAACAAAATTCAGTTGTAACCGTTTTTAAGGGCTGCTGAACATTCCAGGAGACCTATTGTGCAATTTATATTGGCCTCAGTTGTGCTGCTATTGTTTCCATGGAAACATATGTTACCGGAAAGAGTTTTAGGATACGCTGGGTTCCCTAATTTAATTTGCTGCGACACTTTGAAAATAGTTCCTGACTTCACCAGCTGCATGTGCCTCCACCAGCTGCATGTGCCTCCAACAGCTGCATGCTATAACACAGCTACATGTTACATCACCAGCTGCATGCGCCTCCACCAGCTGCATGCTATAACACAGCTACATGCTACATCACCAGCTGCATGTGCCTCCACCAGTTGCATGTACCTCCACCAGTTGCATGTGCTACCACCAGCTGTGTGCTACATCGCCTGCTCCATGTCCCTCCACCAGCTCCATGTCCCTCCACCAGCTGCATGTGCCTCCACCAGCTGCATGCTTAAACACAGCTACATGCTAAATCACCAACTGCATGTGCC
>JAOYSI010022657.1:7818-18998 GCA_025775065.1 Hiodon alosoides | reverse complement strand
TGCATGCTTAAACACAGCTACATGCTAAATCACCAACTGCATGTGCCTCCACCAGCTGCATGTGCCTCCACCAGCTGCATGCTATAACACAGCTACATGCTACATCACTAGTAGCATGTGCCTCCACCAGCTGCATGCTATAACACAGCTACATGCTACATCACCAGTAACATGTGCCTCCACCAGCTGCATGCTATAACACAGCTACATGCTACATCACCAGCTGCATGTGTCTCCACCAGCTGCATATCCCTCCACCAGCTGCATGTCCCTCCACCAGGTGCATGTCCCTCCACCAGGTGCATGTGCTACCACCAGCTGCGTGCTACATCGCCTGCTCCATGTCCCTCCACCAGCTGCATGTGCCTCCACCAGCTGCATGCTTAAACACAGCTACATGCTACATCACCAGCTGCAAGCTACCTACCCAGCTGCAAGTGCCTCTTGTTGTATTAAAGATTGATTTTTTTCTTATGAAAACACGGAAGTTAAGACCAGAGTAAGCATTTTAAATAATAATTGTGATTTTAGTTAGGATCTTTACCAGTAGTTCATACTTTCTGGATGGGTTTGTTTTGAATTTATTTTTAAAATGTGTTCAGACAGAAGCATTTTTATACGAGGAAAGGAAGGGAGCAGGTTCATACAGGTACTTACCTGAAAAGGTAGGTTTTTTGTGAGCCAAGCAATGTGATGCAAAACTGAAATAGGCGCTTTAGACTCTGAGGTCATCATACATGGGGACAATTTGCATGACTACTGAATGAACAGATATTTGGAGATAAGGAGAAATTAGCTCTATTACAAAGTTAAATAGATTTCTGCACAATATGGCACCAGTTATGTCACAGCCATTTACGTCGCTAACTAAAGCCCTTCAAATGTTTAATCTGTATTGCAAAAACCCTTCTCTTAGCTCCAGCCCCCATGTGAGATGAAAGACAACAGCACGTCACTATCTTTTTAGTGTCCCTGTGCAGTGATTTTCTTGCCGGCTCCTGTCTAATATTATCTACCTCTGGGGCTAACCATGAATCGCTCATTTAACAAGCAGAATGAAAAATTACACTAAGCCTGTAGGTTGCCTATCTCTGCTTTAAATTACTTTGAGGATTCTGAGAACAGAAAAGAGCCACGGCCTCTCTCCACTGTGGTCTGGAACAGCTGAAGTAAATGCGTTAGCCGGGACCGTCTTAGAACGCTCACAGAAATAGAGACAGATGATAGAGGCCTGCTAATGCGTCATTGCTGCTCCTCTCCAAGCAACAGATGTACTGTGGATGGCGGATAGCATACAGTATGTGCTTTTTGTTGACCTCTTTCAGCAGACAGCTTAAGCCAATAAGATGATGGGTTAACATATATGTGTGTGTGTGTGTGTTTGTGTGTGTGTGTGTCTGGACCTGAATTGCATTGTGAATAGGAAGGATACAGGTTTCAATTACAGGCACGAGAAGCTGTTGTCTAAAAGTTCATGTTTGATGAAGGAAACACTGCAAAATGTATATGCGTCTGTTTATTTAGTAATGATTCTTTTATTATAAACAATGACTAATTTAGAACAACAGCGGGGGGGGGGGGGGTAATGCAGATATATAAATCTAAATATTTACTGATTCCAATAATGACTTTGTGTATTGGGGTGTAAAAATTATTTTGCATATAAATGTATTCATCAGCTATATGCTTGCTATTTGTGGTCTCCCGTAATGAGCTCTCATTGTGATCTGGAGAGATACTCTGGAATGAAGAGTAAGTTATTTCTATTTTATAAGAGATGAGTCACATCTAACAGATTCTGAGCCTTGTGATATCAGTCATTATTGCCATGGCTAGATTAACTTGATTAATAATTTATGTAAAACTCAACAGTTTTATACTTTGTTTAATATTTCTTGTAACATTGTATACAGTGTGCACAATGAAATCCGCGATACGTGAATGTAGATGTTCCCTGGCCTCCTGAGGGCCTTCCTTGGTAAATGCACTCGCCTGAGCGCAGACTGCGCCCTATGAGCTGGAGTTTGCCTGTTTAAATACCAGCTTGTGTCACTTGTCTTTTGTGATCAGGAGAGCAGAGCGGAGACGGACAGTTGGCATAGCGCCACTCGGGCTGGGGTGGGCTGAATTGGCAGGACTTCGCTTGGCACTAACGAATGTCTCCTGCTGGCTTCCTGGATGCGTGCAAGCTTACTGTACAGTCATGAGAGACGTCTCCTCTAATCGGCACTGAACCTCTTGTGCGAGCCTGCTGAGTGTAAATGGGTGGCTTGAAGGTGAACAGGTTTGGAAGCCCAGCGTCCAATATGGTCAAGGCTACATTAACTTATTTTTTATTGGCAACTTTAACACCCTGTAAGATCACCAATCAAAAGTTATTATTCCATGTCAATAGAGAAATTCTGGACTCCAATGTTTTGTGCGCCATTATTTATGACACCCTGTTAAATGTCACCAAATACAGAGAATGATGGCAGAATATTTTATTTGTGCTTTGATAAACTCAAAAAAACTTTCCTTGCAACACAAATAATTTTGTAAAACAAAAAGTATCTTGTTTTCCCAAGATAAAAACAAAACACAGACACCTAAACTGTTCACTCTCCTGCAATTAGTACACAAAAGCACATTCCCTTAGGGGTTTTTGACCCTTCCTCCGTGGACAGTATATCCAGCTCCACCAGATTTTTTGGTATGCTTCTGTGAACGGCTTTCCTATAAACCACCCATTTCCCATTGAATCCAGGTCTGGAAATGGCACTGAGTTTGTGTTCGCCATTTCTCCAAACATGTTAATGCATGTGTGGGATTATTGTCATACTGGAATGTTAGTTTTCAACCCTGCTTGCAAATGGATTTTTGGCCATGTCCTGGTCTTAAATTAATTGTTCCCTCTAGTCTGTTAAAGGACACTATAAGGTACCAAAAGATGCAAAACATCCCCAAAGAAAAATTGACCCACATTTTACAGTAACATTGTAGAGAATGCCTGTTTAAGCTCAATCTGAGTTTCAACTGAATACGGTCTCATTTGTCGTTGGAATGCAGTTTGGCAATTCCACGTTTCCCCCTATCTCTGTCGTGAACAGCGTATGCAGGCTGTCAGCATTTGACTGGTAGTTTCTCGTAGGTGTTGCATCCTGATGCTGTCAGATTGCCATGGAGATCCAAAGCTTCTAGCCTTGTATTTGTGCTTGCCTCAGATACTCTTTTTCTCACGACATTTTCTTGGTAATGTTCTCTTGTGCCCTCTTGCCGACAAGATAGTGACTTTTCCCACGGCCTTGAAATACTTTGTGTTTGACAGTATGATGGAAAGCCATTACCATTAAATCAGTTAGTCTTTATCAGCACTTTTCTGGGAGTTTCCGTGGTCTTCACCATGATGGTGGATGTTACTTAAGTATTTGCTTGCTACAGTGTTACCTCCTTTTAAAACCCAGTAATAGCTTATAGAAGGTCCCAGAAGCTTTCAATGAATCTCCAAGCAACCGAAATCTGAATCCACCATTTCATCCACCATTTTCCCATGTCAGCCATGGAGGGAATATTTATTCCTTGGGTTAAACTTTATTATATGGAGTTTTTTAAATATATTTTTTGTGGAAGGCAGATAATGTAGCCTGTTGAGAAATTGTGGTTTTGTCAGCTGCTGTCGCCATGGGTGACGTCACAGGTGACAGGTTTACAATGCTGTCCTCTGAGAGCTGAGAGTTTTAGCGCCACACTTTTAAAACACGATTTCCGACTCTTGTGCCGTCCCCTTGAACCCGAGTGCTGCCGTTAACCACACTGCTCTTTTTAAAAGTGCCGTTAAATTCCATTGAGAGAACTGCATGCTCTTATCAAACACAGTGTCACTTCACTTTCCATTTTGGTTTTATCAGGCTTTTTGACCTCTGATAGAACAAATTTTTAGGTCACACAAATCCATATGTACATATAAAGTACTGGATTCATGACAAGTCACAATATAATTATTGATATCAAGAATTGAACCAGTACGAACTGATACTTGCAAATAGCTGTAGTTGATATTTGCTAAGTAGGCTTTAGTAGAAACAAAGGATACAAGGATGTGAGATACTTCTCATACCTGAATTGTTAAATTCAGTTATAGGAATTACAACACGCTATTAAAACTTAAATTGAAGACATCAAAAACTGCAATTGCAAGCAGTCATAAAATGGTATCTAGAATCAGAACTTTTACCAGTGACACTGAGGGATTCACTGTTAAATGGCTTGCCATATGCCTTACTGACGGTTCTGTGTTTACAGCAGCCTTAGGACATGCGTGGGTAAGAGGAAGCATCCCCCATTGTTTATGATAGGGATCGTTGTGTCTGCTTTGCCAAAGTGTGGGTGATCATGCAGTTTAAACACGCACTGGACCGTTATTTATACCTCTGCATTGCAAACCTAGTTGATGGTTCAAATTACTGAAATAAATATTTAAAAGGGGACCATGCAGAATTAAATGAAAGTTAGCAGCAAAGTGATGTAGACCAGGGTACTTCTACTTTGCTCAATGAGGAAATTATCGACTTTAGTGATGTGCTATTCATAACAGGAATTTCGTTAATGTGTTAATGTGAATCGACCAGTGTCTAATTTAATTACGTAATTACAAGCACCTGAGCGCGTTGCAATTAACAAATGAACCGGTGCACAAACAAGGTCCTGGCCATGGGTGGAGCACCACAGCTCTCCTGTCAGTCAGTGCCAGCCTGTGGGCGTGCCCAGCTGCCTGAAGGCAGGTCCCCTGGCAGCATGCCATGCTCTGACAGCCATTTCTTTGGAGGCAAGCTATATCGTCGTGAAAGGGGAAGGGCTGAGCCTCCCCGGGTTAATTGGAGAGTTATCAACCGCACCTGGCACTTATTATCAATTTTAAAGCCTGGTGCAGAGTGTGGTGGTGCAGTGTGTATGATGCAGTGTGTATGGTGAATTTTGATTATTTTATTTGTGATATTTGAAAGCAGTGTGAAAATGTTAGAGCTGCAGCTTCCAGTGTCTGGGTCCATGAAGGGCAAAAAATCCCACGAGAGAGTAGAACTTTGACCCAAACTCTAGTTGGTTTCCTGGACCATGCATAAGAACCACATGTTTCAGGCCCCTTTATTAGCCGGTCACATTATGTGTCTAGGAGATCTCTCGGGACACTCTGTAATTCTCTGTAAAGTAATGTTCTTATCTCCCTTGTCAATGATTTCATGGCGACAGAATACAGAAAGGAAAGAGCTGGCGAAGAGATGACATCTTATTGTCTAAGGAATGTTAAGACATTGTCACAGCTGCTTCCTGCTGCTGTCTCAGTCTATTGGCCTTTTTTATTATCTTCTCACCCTGTCAGTTTTTCTACTTCTTATTCATGAGCTGCTTTTATTATAGAAAGCAGGCGGACCGCGCACCTAAGTCGCTGCAACATTAATCTCCAGCCTCTTTAAAACGTCTTTGGACATAATGCCTATTGCTCTGTGCAAAGAGTAATGAAGAAATAAAAACAGAGAAACACAGCTTTATTAAAGTTAAAACATTTGGGAGTCATACCACAGCGACAATAAGGGTTGCAGACAGTGCCGGGAGTGTTACAGATGTGTTTATAAAGCGATGCATCTCGTACCGGCCCGTGAGGGCAGGGGCCGATGTTCTATTAAGAGTGGGACCTCCTTAATAAAGGAGATGGTGTTTCAGGGAGTACCTGCCAACCCTTCAGGGTTTAATATGTCTGTCACAGGATTGATTGCCCGACCACAGACTTTGCCAAATCCCTGCATGTTCCCATCACGTCTGCGTTGTAGGGTTGTCTGTGTCTTTCTCATCATCGTGGTCTAAGCACCCTGTGTTTAGAAATGCCTTGCCGCCGAATAGTTTGATTTCCTGACATTGCTGGAGCAGCTGTGTTGCTGGTGCCTTTTTTGAACGACAGCTTTGGGTAATTATCAAGAAGGGAAGAGGAGGCATCCTTAATGAATGACCCGGGCTCCAATGTGGACCTAGCCAATGTTTTCCTAGCCGCCTGTTGTAGGTGACCGGTGGGATAACAGCATTGCAGCCTGAAAATGAACCACCACTCCAGTAAGCACTTGGGAGTGCTGATTACAGTGCACAGCATAATCACAATATATAGGATAACAGCACGGGACGCTCTGAGATTATTTGTTTCAATTTATTTTAAAAAACGGATCAATTTCGAGCAATTACGTAACCACGTTGCAAAGCTGAGACCTAACAAACCCCACTCATGACAATTAGTTCATACTTCTCCACACAGCTTTCGTCATTTAGAATGTTAAAGTATATTTTTCAGAGCTAAAAAAAAAATCTTTGGTCAAGAGCCCTCTTGTTCATCCGCCTATGTTCACAGCAGATGTGCAGGAAGCCATTTTGGCGTTAGCGCGTTCCGCGGCGCTCAGAGGCTCAGCAAAGAGAGCTCTCGCTCTTCTCCGAAAAAAGGGGGGGGGGGGGATGGGGGGGGGACAAAATTGGATAATTAGGCTCCCACTTCTTCTGTGGGCATCAAGTGTGATCGCTTGAGGAAATTACAGCCAAGATGAAAGCACTGGATGAGGAGGCCGTGACCCTATAATCGCGCTCGCCTCTCAGCTGACATTTCTCCTTTTTGGCTGCATTGACTTGGACGGGGCCTTAATGTAGCGCTGCCTGGCACTGACCTTGCGGGGCTCTCAAATATTCCAGGGACCCTCCACAGGGGACCCCCTCAGGGAGTCGAGAGCGTAGCTGCGAAGTCCTCATGATACATCGTTGCCATGGTGCTGTAAACCATAATTACATCCTTGTTTTCTCTTGACCTATGACCCACGAGTTAATCACACCTAGACAAACAAGGTCAATCAAATTCATGAGCGCAAAGGAGCGCTTTCTCTCATCCCACCCACCCAGAAGGCCTGTTTCACAGTCTTTAAAAAAAGCATTTGACCTACATCCTTTAGGGTTGACATCTTCCACACATTATTTCTGAAAGTGCTTGGTTGCAGAGGGATGTAGGGGAAGAGGTCTCTCTCAATGGCGCTGATGAAAATCACAGTATCCTCTTGGGCTGCTTCATGCAAGAGAGACATTCACACTGTGGGTGGTGTCAGATACAGTAAAATATTTCTGCCAAAGGCGTCTAATGCTCCTTTGGATTCTTCCTTGAAACAATGCTTATTTTTACCCTCACTTCATGCAGAAGAATACGCACGCACACACACACACACACACACACACACACACACACACCACACACACACACACACACAAATTCTACAAAATCCAACCCCCTCTAATTCTGACTGATATAGCCTAAATCACATTAGGCTGTTGATGTGTTATAATGTGTTTCTTAAGAGGACTCTTGAGTATTCCGTTTGGACACTAAATAGAAAAAAGGTAGCGAAGATGAGATCATTTATAATTCGCCAATTGGGAATGATTACTAATATTTAATCATTTAATTAAAATGTCCAGAAAAAACATTTTGGTGCTATCAAAAAAAAAAAGTATATAGTATGTATATAGATGTATTATTGAGATCTTTTTTTATATTTTTATACATTACATTTATGCTGACTCTTGACCAGGTCTGCATTTTAAATAAGAAGCTGTGTAATCTTACCTGGTTAAATAAGGGTTTGAATTAATTAATTAAGACCATTAATAGTTACTAAGTTATTAAATATAATCTTTTCTAAATCCATAAATTACGGTGAATTTTTAGATGCCGTGGTTCAGGAGGGTTAACGTTAATATTTGTGTTTTAGTTTAATCCCTGAAATGTCTGCACAGTTGCCCACTCCCTGTGTGTTTTGAGTCCATTGAGGATAGATTATTCCCTGTTAATGCCAAACTCTGCCAGAGAGAATGAATTATGCAACCAAAAGTGAAGTAGCAGGAACGCTTCCAGTGAGTACAATTATTTCATTTCCTTTCTTTTTTTGCCGTTGACACCAGGACTCTGTGGCTGCAAATCATTCTAGCCTGTCACCAGAGACAAGACTATTCTTAGCTCGGGCCAGAGTTTTCAGTAGTGTGGGAATTTCTTGTTCAGAAGCTCAGCGTGATTGATTGGTTTGTTCCCACAGAAGAAGTTTGTAAGACTTAAGAGGAATCAATGGAAAATTCTGTCTGTTTAATGTTTATCTAGAAAGTTTGTCGACCGTATTGTTTTTGGAGTGCTGACATATCGATGTCCAAACGTCTTAAGGCTTGTTAACGACCTTTAGAACGTTTCACAATTTTTCAAGTGCTTCTGTCTGAAGCGAAGTGTTTAGTCTGGTAGTATCTCGAGCTATAGATAAGTATGGGCATCACTGCAGAAAAATATACCAGCTGCCGGTATGGCTGGAATGTCGCGTTTAGTTTTGACAGTTTTGTCATTTATTAATGATCGTATGCGATTCTTCAGGGTCCGTCCATTATGAGCCTAACACAGCTGTGTGGGCGAAGGAGGCAGAAGCCTCCTAACGGACGACAGTAAAAAAAAAAGTGTTCCTCTCTCCGGGAATGTCGGCTTGCCTGTTTAACACGGGGAAAACCGAAAAGCCAACTTTATCAGTATCTAAAAGATTTGTTTCTGTTCTGTTTTGGTTTGTTTGGTTCTCAGGGCTGCGCGCACTGTCACGATCGGGCCCGGGACACGCCGGCGCACTACAGAGACATTTAGACAGAATGGGTGTATGTCTTTTCCGCGGTAGCCCTAGAGATTTGGAGACAAGGTTAGGAACCAAGGCAGGTGAATAACAAGATAATCAGCCCCGGCGCTCCGGGTCGGATGAAAAGGCCCTGATAGAAGAGGAGGAGGTGGAGATGGAGTGGGAGGAGTCTGACTCAAAGATTTCCCAACGGAAAGGCGTTCATAATCTGAATCATGACTGAGGCGCATTGACATTGTGTACCTGATGAATTTTCACATAGTCCTGTTTCATTGTAATGCATCCTGTTTGAGCCCTCAACAGAATCTGAGCCAATAAGCCCTGGGCTGGTGGTGTACAGCTGGAGGGAAGCATATGGAGTTCAAAACTCTTGCACGGAGACGCCTTTCGCTTTGACTGAGGTAGCCCATGTCTCAGCAAACATGTTCCACAGGTTCAAAACTGTTTTCATTTGCGTCTTACCCCTAACAGGTTTATTTCATTGAGACAAAATGAACACAGTTCTGAAAAATGTATTTTTAATGAAACAAATTCCTTAAGACTGCCGGGCATTAAAAACTTTGCAGCAGTACAAGTCAGTCACAGGCTGTGATTGCATTCCCCTGCCCCCTGCCCCCTGCCCCCTGCCCCCTGCTCGGACGAGGTTCTACAGAGCAGCTGTAGAGAGTTTACACTGGGGAGGCCCAGAGCGTGCCACGCCCCCCCCGTTCACGCTGACGACTCCTGACTGAGTTTCCGAGTGTCTCTCCGCTCTCCCCCACAGGCACTTTCGTCTCTGCCTTCACCGTCCTGTGCGGCGCTCGGACGGACCTGCCCGACCGCCACATGTGCTGCGTGTTCTGGCTGAACATCGCCGCCGCCTTCATCCAGATACTCACCGCCATCGTGATGGTGGGCTGGATCATGAGTATATTCTGGGGGATGGACATGGTCATTCTCGCAAGTATGTGTCACTCTCTATTATAGGCCCCCGAGAAAACAAATCACAATTCTGCCCTCAGCCAAAAAGACATTCAATGGTTTTCATTAGCATCTGGATCGAAAGTATTACAAAACAACCGCATAGTGAAAATTGTGTTTCGGAGTTTTTAAACACAAAAGCCCTCAGTTAAACAGAGATACAGTAAACAATTCTGCCTTGAGTTAGATGTTAGATGTTTCCATACACCCACCGGAAACCACCTGAACTCACCACTTATATACAAGCCTGCAAAACAAATACAGTTGACACCAGGGCAAACAAACAAACATTTCACGTACGTACATACATGTACATAACTGTAACATTTTTCTTTTGAGTTAGAGATGTCCACAACTGTCATGATTATGTCTCAGGAGTAGGTGTAGTCTGCAAGCACTGTTTCTTTGAAAGCTAAAATTGATGTGATTAAACTCTCTATATGATTATGAATGACAAAATGTCGGCATTGATGCTCGGTAGCTGGACCCCGGGGTAACACACAACAGCACTGGGAGTCATATGTAGGTTACTGTCTATTCATCAGTCTTCACTGTCACGATGACAGCCGCTTGCCTGCTTCCCAGAAGAGGTCTCAGGCTTCGTGGAAACTAAAAGGGGATGTACACATATGGAAAAAAACAAAAAACAACCTAACCGTGTTGACATCAGCAGTCGCACTTCTTACCTTAAAGAGCTGACAGAGAGGCACCCAAACTATCTGCACTCTAAATTATAACAGTTAATTACCATAAAATGCATTTGTATTGCACAAAAGAAAATCTCAAAATGCCACAATTTGGATTTCGATCATTAATATAAACAGTTTTGCTGATTGACAAGCTTAAGCAGTGACGAGATGTCACGATTGGGCGGCGTTGGTAGCTATCAGCTCGCCCACAGGTGGCGCTGTCTCCCCGAGTGGATCGGGGGCCTTCGGAAAGCTTGCTGGGTTTAGTGGACTCCTAGTGTTTAACCCCCCGCCCGGTCCTGTCATCCTGCAATAATAACCAGCAGTCATTATCACACTGGTGGACCGGTTTGGTCCGACTTCTCAGTTATTGCACTTGAGTGACGGATCTGGACAGAGATACAGTTTTATAAATGCATATATCATTCATTTACTATGGTCTGAGATGCACTTTGCTGTTTATGTTGAGTAATGCGGACAAATTGTTTCTTTTTTGTATTTGTTCTCCATCTGTATGGCTGGGATATTTTAAAAATGAGATTCATTATCATTTAAAATGAATCATCTTGAGTGTTCAAGGCATAATACAGCTTTCATGTGTGCCTGTGGGCTCTGCTTAATTTCGTTTCATGTTATGAGCCCTCTCAACAAATTTCCTTTTATTCAACAGATTACATTCATTCTTATTATGACTTAAACTGTCTTTCTTGTTTTCAAGCGGATAACCCTTTAAAACCTGTTTGGTCTCAGTAGTGTTACAGTGTTGTTTTGTTTTAAAATGCTAATCATTTTCAAATTTCTCGGGGGGGGGCCGCCCCGGGGGGGGGGGGGGGGGGGGTGGGGGGGGGGGGGGGGGGGGGGGGGGGGGGGGGGG
>JAOYSI010022647.1:0-32415 GCA_025775065.1 Hiodon alosoides | reverse complement strand
CCCGAAGTGGTAGGGTTGCATCTGGTCAGTCCTCGTTTGCAGGCGGATCACAGACACAGCCCGAAGTGGTAGGGTTGTATGTCCTCACAGTCCCCATCGAAAGGCCTGGAGAAAGGAGACCAGCCGCGTGCCTGACGTCTGCCGCTTACCCGCAGTGTTGCCGAGCTCCGCGCACAGCGTGGTGTGAACCCACAGTCTACTCCGACACAACCCATCTGTTCCGAGGAAGGGTCAATTCGGTCTTCGGTTCTCCCCGACGGCGGACTCCACACGGCTTCGGCAGGAATCCTAATTAATCCAGTCGCAGACGTCGCTCTCTGAAATTAGTGCTATTATCATGTAAGGACATGATTGGGGGAAGAAGGGGGAGATGATGAGTGACTGTCATTAGATTGGGCGACGGTGTGTTAAGATGAGTGTGACTTGGTGGCAGATGTGGCTACCCTGATAAACTGGGGGGAGGGCATCAATACTCCCTTTCTTCTGTTTAATGACTCTAGGAAAGCAACGAAAATCGCTCCCATTTATCCAGCGGCCCAAAAATGTGCTCCTCGTGGAATTTAGCAAAAGATAATCAACAGGTGAAAAGCCTGTTTTCTCCTCAGCTCTGCCAAAGCTGGTGTAGCGCCACCAGTGGTTTGGGACATGTTGAAGCAACGAGAAGATTCAATGCAAGGTTCTTCTGCTAATCCCCCTGTACAAGTGAGGCAGACAAATAGAGAGAAAGCCCTCATTCAAAATGTAGTAGTAGTCTTGTTTTCTGAAACCCTAGCCCCACTTTACCTCTGCAGCTCTTGATGAATTGAATCAGAGGCATCCGAAGGCCGAAGGGAGGGGGCAATGATTTAATTCCCCCGCTGCCAGGGGGTGGCTGGACGCCTTGTATAATTTATCGGATGTATTACATCACTGCAGACCCATCCATCACTCATTCTAACTCAGCTATGTGGTTTAATCTCAGTGTTGTGATGGATTGGTTTGAAAAAACAATCCTAGCGGGCACAGCAGAAACGCAAACGAAAGTCTCCCTTCAAGATGTTTGTAAAGTACTCTATTCTCTCGAATAGTCTCGGCTGTTATATGAACATCCTCCCCACAGGTATAATCTAATTATACCAAAAGCTGTTGTGTTTTATGGAGTTCTAAGGCTAAAACCATAGTGCGATGCCACTGGGTCCATAATATTACAAAATGAAAGCAACCAAAGTGCTAATTAACTTAAACATGCCACCAGGCCTGATTTATCTGTTCCATATCATTCAAAGGAGCATGGAGTAACTCACCTCGGGCCCTTTCTTTCTGTTCTGCATGGTGGAAAGTCCCTGAACGGTGGGAATCTCAGGCCAGGGGGAGGACCATTGAAGGAGGACCCCCCCCCCACCCCCACCCCCACTGCTGTCTCAGTAAAGAGACCAGAACAGGGACTGTAGGAAAAATAGGCTGATTTGGCTCAGTTACCATCCTCCAGCATGGATTTGGGCTTTTTTCAAACTAAAGAGCCTCTCTATCTGCAAGTCTCTCCAAACATCTGCATGGAGGAGCACTATTGTAACCCCGCTTTCAAATCCTGTTTGCTGAACAGATGGAGGTATCCATTAAATACCGAAGGAGCGAGGAGCACTGTGCTGTGGGGGAGATGATAGTATCTGCTATCTGAAAAGGAATTGTGTGCACATAAAATAATATGACCCATCATGCTAAATCTCTCTGAATTGCAACATGCACTATAGCGAGTGCAAAAATGAGGGGTGCATCCATCAAGGAGGGGTTGACCATTTGACATTCGGAGTGACCACTTTCAATGCTTCAGAAAAAGACTGCTGCCATATGTCAACCAATGGCACATCTTACTAGAACAAAAGTTCTTGAGTGGATAGTAAGGCGCTCCTCATAATGTCCACCAGGGGGTTCCACGTGCACTTCTGTAGTCCTGAGGAGACATGGTAGAACATAGAACTTCCCTTGACCTGTCAAACCCTATCCCATTGAATAAATGTTACAGGAGATTTGGCTTTAAATGGGTTACATTCCTTTTCTTTATCAACATGACAACATGTGTCAGCATGTGTTACAAACTACGTAAGAGCTGAATGCAGATGAACGCCGTTCACTAATTTTTTTTCCAGGGGTGGACGTTTGCTTACTTTTCAGAGTGCATGAACAGCAGAGCTCGTAGTGAATAGAGTTTGCATTGGAAAGTGATGACGCTCCCTGGAGCCCAGACAACCGTACCATTCATTCCTCAAGCTACGGATCTTTAGCTCAAAGAGCAAACCGTTTATCTTGTCGGAGGTTGTGCCTCGGGAATGGACTGGATTCAATTCCCAGATTTCTGTCTAAACACGCAGAATTTAAAAAATTGATTACGATTACTGCAAATCTAATACTGACTAATAGCATTCCTCTTGATAAATAACTTTAAATTGCATTGATTTTTTTTTGTGCTACCTTCTGTATGAGACTTGACAGAGTGAAAACCCACTCCCCACTCCCCTCCCCACACGCGTACACACACACACACACACACACACACACTCATACACACACACACACACTCATACACACACACACACACACACACACACACACACACACACGCAGATAAATAAGAAACTGTATATGGAATAGCATTACAAATTGGCCTTTTTTGATCGCACCCTCTCGCCAGTTAGTACATTATGCCAAATAGTCCCTAAATTCAGACTGATTCATTTTAGTTGCATATTTAGAGATATTTTGGAAATTATTCCAAATTTATTACATCTTTGAACAACTTTTAAGGTCCAGAAATATAATTCAGTCTCAAAAAGATGTTCTTCTCTAAGGTAAAACCCCAAAGGACAAGAAAACATTTTCTTGGTGATTTTAATTAACTATATATATTCTATCTCTTACTGTAAAACAACACATGTGTAATTAAACAATAGTTGGAGTGAAACAAATTGGCAAATTGGTTTGTTAGCACATGCAGTACAACTTCACTTTTGCCTTGCCTTGATGTTTAAAAACCACAAAACCTAACTGACACTGACACTAATATGTATGAAGGATAAAGTGCACATTTATTTCTCTAAATTGAATTTCTTTTAATTGGTAATTACTGTTTGAAAAAGATGCTCTCTTCTCTGTTTTCACCATGAATTTTGTATTTTGCCATATATTTTTTTTTTGCATGCTTTTTTAAGGTTTGTCACCCTTCCCTATTAATCCACATGCCCTTTTTATGGTTTGCCACCCTTTTCTGTGAATTCACATGCACTTTTTAAGGGTTGCCACCCTTCTCTGTGAATTCACATGCACTTTTTAAGGGTTGCCACCCTTCTCTGTGAATTCACATGCACTTTTTTAAGGGTTGCCACCCTTCTCTGTGAATTCACAAGCCCTTTTTAAGGTTTGCCACCCTTCTCTGTGAATTTACATGCCCTTTTTAAGGTTTGCCACCCTTCTCTGTGAATTCACATGCACTTTTTATGGTTTGCCACCCTTCTCTGTGAATTCACATGCACTTTTTAAGGGTTGCCACCCTTCTCTGTGAATTCACATGCACTTTTTATGGTTTGCCACCCTTCTCTGTGAATTCACATGCACTTTTTAAGGGTCCCCACCCTTCTCTGTGAATTCACATGCACTTTTTAAGGGTCCCCACCCTTCTCTGTGAATTCACATGCACTTTTTATGGTTTGCCACCCTTCTCTGTGAATTCACATGCACCTTTTAAGACAACACTGAGTTGTACATTATGGCCACCATAATAAAAACTAGGTGGGATGGTGCTCACTCTATGATTTTGCTATGGGTATCCTGTTTCATTAGTCATATTCCAAAACATTTACATTTTTAAATTTAGCTTCTAAAATAATACAGATCAGTTATTTAAAACCGTGTCCTTAGCTAGGTACTACCATTCCCAGATTATGTTTGCTATGTACATTACGAGTTGTTAAGGAGCTGTGGTTAGAATTTATCAGTAAATATTCAGCTGTTTTAAAAAGCTCAGTAAAATATGTTTTATGTAAGAATATATCACCTGGTAAAGAATATATTATACATAATATGCCCTTAGGAATCCAGCTAAAGGTCAAGGAATTATCCTGCTTATAGGCATTAGGATATTATTAGTGCAATTTTCAGTTTTGTTTATCCTGCCAAATAAAATTATGGATTTCGACCTGCATGGATTTATTTGAGACCAAGCAACTGGAATGTCAACACGTGTTTCTTGTGATGCCTTGCCTTGATTTATGACACCCCACACATTTTGTTTTATCAAAACAGGTTCTAAAATAACATGTCTGGCATTTAAAAAAAAAAACTTCTGACATATTAAACATTCTTAAAGTTGTTGGCCAGCCACATTTACAGTTCTTTTATAACACTGCTGTTAAAAATGAAGGTGAGATGCTTTTTCTCATTAGGACATTATACCTAGCTCTCCATACCCACGGGCGTTGAAGGTTACCTCCATTCGCCGTTAACTGTACCACCCAGATGGCCTTTGGGAAAGCATGTTGTGGGCACGGCTGTTTGAAAACGAGGTGCATTCTGTTTTGGGTGCACACCAGGAGCCCC
The DNA here is from genome assembly GCA_025775065.1 of Hiodon alosoides. Lineage (NCBI taxonomy): Eukaryota > Metazoa > Chordata > Actinopteri > Hiodontiformes > Hiodontidae > Hiodon > Hiodon alosoides. The sequence goes on along the minus strand of JAOYSI010022647.1, from coordinate 27,846 downwards.
GCAGTCAGAGCCGTTACTAATGACTAACGAAGTGAACCTCTGGGACGGATTTCATCCAGAAACGTAGAACGGCAACGGGGCATTGAGGACAGCCCAGGCGCAGGGGTGTCTGTGGCCACCCGTGGAGAGCGAGGGTGGGGGTGGTGAAATAGAAGGGAAATAGAAATGATGTAGTGATTTAAATTGGCGCGAGGCCGGCAGAGCTGCACGAGACGGCGTGTGGCGCCGGCCTGACTTTTGGCTGGGGAGCGAGGGTGCACATGTTTATGTGTGCATGGAGGGAGGTGGGTGTCACATGTTGAAAATAGAAACTCTGCAGAGGTGATCTTGCTCCAGAGCTGCTCATCAGCATCTATGGTTTCTTCAGTGATCTCGCTGGCCCCGCAGGAGGTATGCTGGGGCTATTTCTAATCAGTACCACACAAAGGGAAGGAAGGCAAGGAAAGAGGATCTTTTGTTTTTTGTTTTTTTTTTAAATTTACATTCAGTCTTGATGGATACTCAATGCTTCCCATTTTGCTAATCAAAGACCTTGGGGTAAAAATTGACCCACATCTCTCATTCAAATACCATGATAATAAATACCACAAATAGAGCATCTTGGAACTATTGCTAAAATCCAGCATTTTGCATGTCGAAAGGATACAGAAAAACTTTCATAGAAATAGTCCATGCTTTCATAGACGAGAAAATGCAACCTTAAGTGCTTTGTGACAGATTTAGTAAACACCCTATGACGTATAATTTGATTGACTGATTGACCTCTGAGAGGTTTGAGTAATTAAAGGAGAGCTGAGATCCTCAGTAGTGTCCAATTTCCTAATTAGCAGAGAGATCAAGATGTCGCTACACGTTTCATAACGACTGACTGTCGTTGCGTTTTTGCGTACCAGCAATGGCATTACCACAGCCACAGACCTTGGAGCTGCATGAGCCACTAAAGTCGGTGGCTCACTGTATATAAGAAAAATGTATTAGTAAATTGCTATGAATACATTTAGAAACAATATACCGCTGAAGTGACCTTTCTAATGTTACACTGTAATATTACCTTGAAATTGAGCTGAAAGTGACCTGCTCTGGTTAATGTTTTATACATCTGCACAAGGGCAGGTTTACATTATGGGTATTACAATAAAAAAAAAGGTTCCCGCTTTTCTGTTGCATTGAAATTGGAATTTAAAAAACACCACGTTAGTATGTTTCCATACTTGTTTTTTGCAATGTTAACTCTTCAAATATTTCTTTTTCTGTATTTTATTATATTTATTGCAGCGGTTCAGGTTTGATGACTGTCTCTGCACTATGCCAGTATTTATGGTGTCTAACAAGAAAAAATAACATTTTTGCCTTTGTGCTGTGAGGAAGGTTAGAGGACTGGGTCTTTTTAATGTCTGGTTTTTCAGTTGTTGCAAATATATGTTATCCAGCAGTCCTGGATTACACTTCCACTTACAAAGTCAAATCAGGATGATAAAGAGCAAAGAGGTTGCATGTTAAAAGTAGCATGTGAATGTTTTGCAACTTGGGTCAATGTGCCCTTACTTGGCTGGACCTAGGCTGCAATTGACAGCTCAACAAAGTAGTCCATTATCTCATTGATGCTTTCTGCAGCCCACACACTCTATTCAGATAAACATTATGCAATCTTGTCATCCTGATTTCTGGGAGCATTAGTCATACGTTTCACAACAGAATCTGACCTCACTGAATGAGTGTATTAAAAACCCACGGAGTCAACGAGTTCATCCAGGGGACGCAGGTCACGAAAATGAAAAGGAAGTAAAGGGGCCCTCCGACACCATCTCTGCCCAGAACATCCACCTTTGAGGGAGTATTTTATTGGCCGGATGGACCACCTTGCTGCTGGCGTTGCTGGAGCAACATCCTAGTTATTAACCAGAGAAGCTGTTTAGACCATTTGTTGGTTGGCAACGGCTCTCTACGTTATCCGTTTCACGCCACCCTTTCTCTCGTTCTCCCCTTTGAGTGAGTGGGAGCACAGCCAATCACTAGACTGCTTCTGAGCGACGTAGTTTTCAGCCCATTTTCTGTTCCACATTATTGCTTAACATCACAGTGTTAAGAAGGCATGTGTTTAGATTTTACTCTGGATTCGAAACCGCGGCACGCAGCTACTAGGCAACCTGTCCTCAAACAGCCCTGGGGACACGCCCAGGCTGGTCCAGACTGACAGGAAAGTTGTGGATCCACGCCCATATCCAGGTCGCAATCACACTCAAGGGCTTGCAATTCAGACACTGTAAAGGTGCGACCGCCCATTGTCTGGGGAGAATGTTTAGACTGAAAAGTTAGCTTTGTTGCTGTGTTGGGTTCTTTTGCTAGTTAAAAGCAAAAAGCAGTTTTTTTTTTTTATTTCCCCCCGGAAAGGAACCAGGCACCAGACACATTGTGTGAAATGCTTTGGTAAGGAGGTGGGATAGTGCGTTTTTTTCTCAGTGCGACAGTCAGAGATGCATAAGTATCTACAGGGCAATGGAACATTCTATTTCTTTCAACCAATCGGAAATCAAAATCTAGATCTGTTATCTGTGTATGAAAATTTAGTAGTACCTTTTTTCCCGATATTGGTCAATCCACACTATTGAACAAAAAAGTTGTTGTAATTCGTGGGGTTTAGCTTGATTTCCAAGCTTTCAAAACGAGTCCAAACGAGTTCAGCTTTGATTGAGCTTTGGAAGATTCCGACTATAATTTATTTTTCATTTATGGAGCAGATTGTGGTTGATAAAAGACCACATCATACCTTCTTTTGAAAGATTCACATCTATTCAAAGAATTCCTTGTTGTTGATGGATAGTTATAATTAAATAGTTTTTTCTTCAGGTGCTCTAAAAGATGACTAGAACTGTCAAGCAGCTTTGAACATATTGGTTCTTGTGTGGACACTGATGTTGACTGCAGAAAATGGAAGGTGTTTGTACATTACAACAAATATTCCCTGGATTTCAAATGTACTGCGCTCCATGCTGAGTTAACTGTTAATGTTGTCACGCCCACAAAAACGCCATCTTCAGAATTATTCTCGGGCTGTTGAAAGATTAACATTTTAGGCAAGGGAAAGGCTTGGCTTTATCATTAAAGAAACATGAACCTTCCATTTCCCATTGATGTGCACTGGAGGTTGAGTAACAGGCAGCATTTCAATCATTAATGCTGGTCCGAATTATTACCCTACTTCACCCATGATATTGTGTCCTTAATAAGAGTTTCCCTGAGATATTTAAACACGCTATAGTTTGAGCCTCCTCCATACTACATAGTCCATAGCTCCACAATCCTCCTTGTCTGTTAATTGTACGAATCTTTTTATTGTATGCAACTCTATGGGTCAATAATTCAATGATCAGTCGGGAAGATTGGGACTCTTTAGGGCCTGGTGACTGCCTTGAAAATGACCAACAGTCCGTATAACGTATGTTGATTACACCATACAGGAGACAGATTTGCATGTCAGGGATGACTGACAGATCGCTAACATCCTACTACAGCTGTACATTGCTCTCATGCTACCCCAGTTCAGTAGACTGTAGTTACTGCACAGTGAAAAGATTCAGACTTGGATCTTCATCAGGCTAAAGTTTATGTTCATTTAACCGCCATACAGCGCCCGCTCATTAGAAATCCTGGTAAAAACCGGTTATCAACATTTTTGTCTGAAAAAAATTGAAATGCTATCTTAGTAAAGTTTCCATGGTTGCAGAATGATCGGGATGCTAAATTGATGATTACAATGCAATAACGAATACAATTATAATTGTACCGTATGCAAATTGTTTGGGGATGTCAGAATGGCTACCAGACACGGAGATCTGTTGTATTGCTGATAAAGTGGACATAGTGGAAAAGTCTGGAAAATTGAGAAGGATTTACAAGTATTTTAAGAAAATGATACTTTACTTATTAAGTTTAAGTGTAGTGTGTTGAGAAATGTTTTCTGGGTTAGAGTGTTTAGATTGAAAAGTTTTGCAAACAGCCAATGGGGATTAATGCAGGAGTACACATTTATGCAGGAGTCATTGGAATAAACAAATTTCATTCTTGCATTGATGTGATTGGGTTACGAGGTGTAAGGGGGGTTTTGGGAAGACATTGAGGTGTCTTCTTTAAAGACTTTAAAATTTAAACGCGTTAGAAGAAGCTGAAATAAATCTGTTCCATTCTTAAAAACCTGCCAATTAGAGTTTACAATGGTATATTCTTGGACAATATTTTATATCATTTATGACACAACTATGTTAATCTAAAACAGTGATATGCTTTCTAAAAGTACAGTTTATAAAGTTGTTCCATATAAACACATTTGAAATTACTTTAAATTGATACTGGCGTAGCTATTGCCAGCATTCCAGTCACTCATGATCACACAATACATGATAAAAATAATACTTAAATCAGCCAATCATGAATTACTAGAAACTGAATTATTTTTAAATAGAAAAAGCAAGGCTCAGATATTCCACGTTACCTTGTTTCACGCTTTTTTTACCCCTCCTTGTGATGCAGGCTAGTCACATCATATCATTTCATTTTATTGTGTCAACCTGCAATATTCTGCAAACATACAAACAAAGCAGATCTCCAGAGCAAAGAAAGGCTCTGTTTTGCATTTCTTGGAGACATGAACTCAGGAACTGTCACCTTTGGTTGCGACACTGCAGTACGTGTTAGAAATGTGAATATAGGCAATCCCTCAGTAACCTCTTCAAGAGTTCATAAAAATTCATCAAGGCCTCCATTTCCTTGCTGTCAGGTTTGCGTGAGATAAGGCAGACTAACCGAATTGTCAAATCATTTGAATTGACGCGTGGGTGGGAGCAGCCCTTACATTGTGGTCTCATAATAAAAAGTCATTCTCAGATTCTTGTGGGCCAGAGATGGCTGTTCCTAAAGTATCATTAGGTGCTGAAGTAGGGCTAACACAAAGAACATCAGCACATATCAAATGCACGCTTGCTGTGTCAACACCAATTGTCTGTTCCCTTACTTTAAAGTTCTGAGGTACGACAACAGCAGTGAGCCGCCAACCTTATTACAGGATCCTGTGGTAAATCATTCCATCCTTTAATAGAACCAGTTTCCCTTGCGAAAAAAAAACATTCCTATTAGAACCGCACTCACCAATGAAGTGTTTGACTTTCATGTTAACCTGTAAAACGAGTCTTTGATACTCCCCCACGAGGGTGGAATATTAATGACACACTCCAAACAAATTCACTGATTTGGTTCATTAGTGTGAGCGTTTCCCTGTTTCTCTAGTCAATTACTCAACATCCGTTCTGTCATTACCGGAGTGTCTTAATGTGCGATCTAATTAGGCTAATTAGAATTTGCAGTTAATTGTATCTGCTTTTGATAGGCAATTTCATATATTAAATGCCTTTAATCCTAAAACATTATTAAAATGTGCATTCAAACAAGATTACATGCAGATGTGTACTCCACAGATCACCTCAAATGTGCTTGCTGTTAAGAGCTAAACTATTCAGTCACAAGAGAGATTATATGTAACACACACACACACACACACACACACACACACACACACACACACACACACACACACACTCTCTCTCTCTCTCTCTGATTGAGCGTTCAAAACATTTCAGGAATATGGAGTTTATCAGAAAGACAAAGGACCTATGAATCACTGAGACAGGTACTTAAGTTTTTTGTGGTGACCATGACAAGGTCCAAAAAGTTCTAAATAAAAATAAAAACCATGAAAAAGTTTATTCAGTGAAGTTGACATGATCAATTCCTACTTCTGTTTCAGTAGTATACAAATCCTCCATTTTCCAGAGCAATGCCAGATGGCATAGTGGGGGTTTAAGAGCCGTGAACTTCTTGTCTTCACTTATCAGTGACACCCCCTGGCTTTTCTGGACAGGTTGATTTCTGCAACAGATAGGAAAGACCTCAACTCAGACATTTGCTATTTACTACGCCCCAGTATAGATTTTAAAAAGAAATAAATATTTTTTTTTGGTTCATACTCACCATTATGGAATCAGCTTGTTTCCATGAGGTCTTAGACAAGTATAAGATGTATCTCAAGGTCATTCTCCGGGCATTCAGCATTTCCACCTGCAGAAATCAATGAGTTTAATGAAATAATAAGTTTTGACTGCATAGAGTCCATGTAATTAAGCGGATCGTTGATAACCAAGAGAGGGTAATCCACTGGAAACGGCACAAAGAAACAAGGTCAGCTAAGAGAAAAGATTACACTCGGATTAGATTGTTTAACTGTTCTAATCACATCCATGCCTGACTGTATTCCAGGTAACCGCTTTGACTTCTAGTGGATTATTTATCTGCAGTCAAAAGTGCTCCTTTAATCTGAAACGTACGGAGCCCCTGAAGTGACCTCGTGCGCACGAGAAATTTTCTGTGAGTTTATCTTTTTTTGCACAGGTCACTTCAGGGGCTCCGTAGAAACGTCAATTTTGTTCCAAAAAATTGAAAACGGAATCCTAAAACCAGCAAAACTCTTTAAAGTAGGCGCAGAGCTAAAAGGTGTTTTCAATTACTGATTAATAACATGACTGACTGCAATTAATAATGGAAGTTTTATTTGGCTAAAAAAATTTAAAAAATAATTGTCCGGCTGTAAAATATTATGTCCAGTGCTGAACCATTTTTACATTCTAGAAAACCCATTAGATAGATGTTTTTGTATCCCTTGCTCTTCAGTTAGAATGTCTAATTCTTGAGGTAATCGTTGTGCCTTTTGGCCATACAACGACCTAAATAATGTCTAGCATGGATGGTTAATAATAGGTCCACTTTAGCCAACAACATAGTTTTTGGGAAAAGGAGAGGTGTACTTCAATACCTTAATTATGAACTGTGCTCTGCGAAACGTTTAGAGCAGGAAAAAAAAAAAACTATTAGAGAAGAGTTTCAAAGTTTGTAAACATTTGAGTGTTACCAGATATCTTACAAATAAATGCATTAAAGTTTTATTCTGTCAATGTTTAAGAAGGAAAGAACATTTATTTCTTCATGTCTGTCTATTATATCTTAATTTACGTAAATTATTCTAAAAAGACAGATGCCATAAGAACTTTGCCAGAGCGTGAAATTTCTCGACATGCTTTTATCCCCTTTCTTTGGCATAAGTATGCAAACTGCCATTCATCTGACTTAGCCAGAGCTACTGCAAATAGAAAAATGACTACTTTGCTGTCAAAACCTGTTCATCAACAGTTTCAAAAAAATCTGTTCATCCATAACTGGATTAATTCCCTGGAAACAAGCCCAACAGTCAATAGCTTATCTGTAATTCTTATTTTATTTTTGTCCGACTAAATTTTTTGTCTAAATTTACAATTTTAACCCATTTGTTTGGTGTACTTAATTGCAGTCTACTGCAATTCAGCACATAAACAATATTCAAACACTTCACACACGTACTGGCAGAGAACAGTTTACACCAGGATTATGGGAAAAGAGTCAGTTAGTGTCATTTCAACTATAATTAATAATGTTTCAGATGATGTGATAAAGGGTTGCAGGGTTACCATAGAAACACAAGTGGTGGTACTTTAGATAATTTGGCTGAAACCATGTCAGTAAAAATTTTTACAAGTTAACTATAAAGATGCATTGATTTGATATCTGTTTTATTACCGTTATTGGAAATGTTTAAAAAAACAATCATGTCTAATCAAAGTCTGTAGAGGTCACAAAATAAAACCATAATCCGTTTAGCCAAATTACATTATGATGCTTCAAGACTCCAGATTAAGATCTGGATTAAATGTTTGTTTTTTTAAATGTTTAAATGACCCTCTTGATGATAGAGTGTTTGATAAATATATATTGTGTATACAGTGCTGTACTGCATCCTGCACTGCACTTCTAAAAAAAAAACTTAATTCAAACACACAAATATCGTATTCAAACCATCACATTTATACACAACATGCCTTAATAACAATGCATTAAATATATTATATGTGTGTATCAACAAACTTTCTAGGAAGGCCAGGAAGATTTTAAAATAATTTTGTAATAAACTTGTGTTTAATAGCATTCAGAGCTTCTTCCATGGTCTTCTTTAAAAATGTTTGCTCTGTCTAAATTATCCCTGTAGCGTCAATATTACACAGATCTGGCCTAGGAGGAGTCCACCCAATATGTACACGGTTATGTACTTTGTAAATAATTATTAAAGGGGCACCTCGATTAAATTATTGAGATGTCTGACTTCTTTTAAAGCTCATGAATGTGTCTCTTGGATAAGCACAGTGGTAGATACGCTGAGCAAATTTGCTGTCTTGCATTTATATACTGTATGTAAATGAAAATGATACTTTTTAGATTTAGACATTTTATAAATGGCCCTGCATTTCCTTCAAACTAAACAGTAGTGGGACAAACTACAAAATAAAGACTATATAAATAAAAGCAATATAAAATAATAAGTGTCGCTAAAATGCACACAAACGTAACTTGCCGACCATAAACATTTTTGCATAAGATTGTAAGTTCATGATTTTCCCGTCGGAGGATAACAGAATTTGCCAGCTATAGATAAAAGGTAGATGGCAGTGACAAATGAGCTCTGTTCACTACTTGACAGCCGTGGACTGGTGTGACCCATATACTGTAGCCAAGAAAGTTATCAAGCTTAGCTAAACCCCAAAACATCTCTCCCCGCCTCCCCACCAAGAAGAGTGGTATTAATAAAGTCACATACAGCTGGGCCTGGGCGTGATAGCCAACAAGCTGTTCTCATGCTCAACGCAAATAATAGCTGCATTTCATCTTGTCATGCATGGTTCTCGAAACCGTTCTCGATTCCCAAACCCATGTGAACGTGGAAGAAATATATAGAAAAACGTTTTTCTTTATTTTATATTTAAACCAACGTACATACAAATTAAGCAAGTTTTTTTTTTTTTTTTTTATTAAGTTTTGAACCATGTTTAAGTATAGCCCTCACTCACAACAATAGATTAATGATATACTATTTATGGAAAATAGAAGCGATTGAAATAGACCTTCCTAGGATCGAATCCTTGTCGTGGTGGAAGGGATCGTGTGATCCTGTGAACCTTGGAGCTATGTTGTCTGGAGGCTAGTACTCCTGGTAGGGTTTCCCTTGGCAAAAAGGTCTGAGACGAGGTTCCAGACAAAGAGAGATCCACCTAAAAGACTCTCATGGTGGTTACTTTAAAGATCGAGAGGACCTCACCCAGAACAGGAATACCTGGACCCACTCCTGGAGCCAGGCCCGGGGGTGGTGTTCATCAGCGAGAGCCTGGTGGCCGGGCGACCTGCGTAACCCGGTCGGGCTTAGCCCAAAATGGCTGCATAGAGCCGCCTCGTGGGCCCATAGTTGGGAAGATGAAATAGGCTTGCACACACCAGAGAAAACCTCTTTCCCCCTGGGGAAAATACTGGTGAAAATTAAGATCAGTTAAATCAGACAAATTAGAAAACTATTAGTCTATGAAGCCTAAAGGCGCTGTGAAATTTCTTAAAATAGTTTTTCATGTTATGGTGTTATTACACCAGCAGAGGGGGCATGGAATGGTAGAAAATTGAAGGTTAGAGTACAAAAGAGACCTCGGATAGGGCTTGGAGTTCAAACATACAACCATGGCACTGTGGTACAAATAACATGAGCTCACCAGACTGCATTACATTAAGGAGCAGATTAATTCAATGCTATGTAATAAGACATCCGCAACAGTGAATCAGAAACGTGTCGGAAAACAAGAGGCATAAGCTAACCCTTGAATTATCTTAGCAGGGCTGCAGCTGCTCTTAGGAAACACCATTGATTGTGGGTGCACTCAGGCACATTTAAGGTATCAGTCTCGTTTAGTCATTTTATTATAATATCTGAAGATGTTAGTTCTTAGAACAGTAGTTAAAGATGACGTTAATTTAACCTTATATCAATATTTAAGTAAAATCAACACAAACCACCTGGAAAAAATGTAAGAATTTATTAACAGGTTGAGGGCTTACAAACAACATGGAGGACAACACATGGGCAAGATGATGGACCAAGGATTTTAAGGGAAATGGTAAAAAAAAGGCAGGAGGGGTAGTTTGGCTTTAGACGAACATGTGGCTCAAACAAACGACAACCCAAGAATCTTGCCCTAACCCTAACTGCACCCTAATGCTAACCCTAGCCCTAGCTCTTGCCCTAACTCTAACTGCACCCTAATGCTAACCCTAGCTCATCCCTGGCCCAACCCTAGCTCCATCCCAACAAAGAACGAGAAGGACAAATTACTGTCAACTTTAGAGGGAGTGACCTTCTCGACTGGAACCAGTGTTTTCCAGATTGTTGAGCTGGTTGAAATCTCACCACATATGGCCGAGCGGTTTGAGACTAGCTGAGGCTCCTCCTGTGGAAGCCAACACCCGCTACAGCACTGTCTTCCAACATCATCGCCACCGCTATCATGTGCCAACGTACTGTGTGTTTTTTGCTGCAAGCTTAGCCAAAAGCAACACAAACCATACAATCATGCCTGTTTACGCTCTGGGATGCACTGGTGGAAAAATACCCCAAATAATCCATATTTACCAATCTTCAAATTTATTTCTAGATTCCCTGAAAAAAGGTCCTATGACCAAAGGAGAGTTTTGCTACCGCTTTTGGTTCAGCCTGATGGGCACTCTGCTTGCTGCACATGAAGTGACTGCTAATATACCCCACACACACACACACACAGTTTTTGGGAAATCTTACTAGAGCCAAACTACATTTTATTGACTGCTCTCACAGCAGCGCTTGGACAAGAGCCCTGTAGGTCTTTACACATAACGTTAGTCAGCGCCTTCCAAATCGGGAGCACAAACACACACACACACACATTAAAAGCCCACACACATATATACGCACATGCCTGTGCACACACACAAACACAGTTGTCAGAAAGGGCATTGGGTATTTTACATTTTCAAAATAAATTATTTTATGAACCCAAGGGTTTATAAAGAATATGAAGAAAACTAATTTGCAGATATAAGCATAAGGATGGCATATAAATTGTAATTAATAAGACAATTTTATATTTCAGCAGTGTTGGTAGATATTAACTTTAGTTACCAACAATGTCTTCAGTAGATAAAGTCAAGAGAACTTATTTCTCACTCAAATAATTAAGGAGGTCAGATTGAAGTCGGGGTAGTCTCATGACCAGTAATCTAAAGCAGCCCCAAAAGGTGAATTCCTAAAGATCTTAAGGACAGTCTGTATATTGAGCAATCAGAGAGAGGCTCAGTGTGGACCGACAGAGAGTTACCTGGGCGACGAAACCACTCTACCCGTTTTCCAGTTTTGCATCTTGGCCTCCACTCCGACACAGGCATGATGCAGATAATGAGATTACTCAGAGTCTACTGCTCCCGGTCTCCTTCCCACTGCCCGCGGGGCTGACTCCACTATAGCCTCTTCGCACGCTGCCAACGCGACCGGCGCCAAGGGCTTTGGAGTGCAAACAGATTACACTCTTATCTTGCTTAACAGGGCTCGCTTGTGCCAGGAAATACAACTTTTGGCAAGTGGTTTGGGAACAAATTAGCATGTAAAAATGTGTAAGAAAAGGCCACCGATTCAAAACACCGATGGACAGTGGATTTGAATCTAATAGAGATGTTTGCTTGAGCCGTATAAAAATAAAAAATAAAAATAAAACACCACTGAATGTTAGTTGATATTAACTGACCTTTTTTTTTGACAGAAATTGAGACAGAAATTCCTGAATCACTGAATCCTGAATTGGAGTACTGTGAAGTCCATAATTAAGAAATGGAAAAAGTATGGCACAGCATTAAATCTGCCTTGAGCAGGCCGTCCTCACAAACTGAGTGACCGTGCAGGAAGGGGACTAGTGAGGGAGGTCAACGAGAGACCTATGACTCCTCTGAAGGACTTACAAGCTTCAGTGGCTGAGATGGGAGAGACTGTCCATACTACTACAACTGTTGCCTGGGTTCTTCATCAGTCACAGCTTTATGGGAGAGTGGCAAAGAGAAAGCCACTATTGAAAAAAACCCAAAGGAAATCTCGGCTAGAGTTTGCCAGAAGACATCTGAAGTCACCTGGAAGAAGATTCTATGGTCTGATGAGACCAAAAGCTTTTTGGTCATCAAACCAGACGCTACTTTTGACGAAAACCAAACATCGCACGCAACTAAAAATACTCCATCCCCACCGTGAAGCATGGTGGTGTTAGCCTCATGCTGTGGGGATGCTTCTCTGCATCAGGAGCTGGAAGGCTTGTAAAGATGTTGCAAAATACAGGGAAATCCTGGAGGAAAACCTGATGCAGTCTGCAAGAGAACTGAGACTTGGGGGAAGATTCGTTTTCCAGCAAGACAATGATCCCAAGCATACAGCCAAAGCTACACAATAAGGGTTTCGAAACAACAGTGTTAATGTCCTGGAGTGACCGAGTCAGAGTCCAGACCGCAACCCAATTGAGAATCTGTGGATGGACTTGAAAAAGGCTGTGCACTCACGATCCCCACGCAACCTGCCAGAGCTTGAGAATTTTTGCAAAGAATGGTGATAGAGACCTTTCCACATAGACTCAAGGCTGTAATTGCTGCCAAAGCTGCATCTAATAAATACTGACTTGAAGGGGGTGAATACTTATGCAACCAATTATGTTGTGTTTAAATTTCGTCTAATTAGTTGAAATGTATTTTTGACTTTGATAGGATTCTTTTTCTGTTTATCAGTGTCAGAAAAAGTTGAAGTTCAACTTGTCATGTATTATTTACACTGCTACAAGATACTAATTTATCTTTTTTCTTACATTTTTATGTTAGGTATCTGTGGAATAATAATGATAGAAAAAGTGCTTTTGGTCTCTATTGGTTATACTATATTGTTTGCGGCCTTGATAGTGAATGAGGTGATCTGTTATTTTTCCAACAGCAATGCACTGGGCCATAGGAATACGTATACCAGTAAAAAAGGATTAGATAAAGGATTAGTGATACTGCTGCCCATAAGAGTATGTCTATGTGAAGACAAACCAAAGCAAATAGCATCACAACAACCTCTTTTTCGGAAAGTGAAGCTGGTGATATTCACCTTTGTGCCTTCTGGAGAATTTTAAAAATACCACCTGCTCAATGTTGCTACCGACATTTATGAAAACAATGACGAGACTAATTATGCATCTGTTGAGAGCAAGCAATCGTTTTGACCTTGGCTCTCCTTATACGGTCTGTTGTCCTAGCTCTAACAGATTGGAGAAGCATTATCCCTGTGATTGCTAGGATCGAATAGCAAGGACAGACGGCTTGTTTTACTGCAGTACCTTTTTAGGAACTAAGCTTGTAAAAAACGAGATTACTTTTTTAAACACCTCTTGTGGAAACCTTAGCCACAACCAGACCCTCGTGCTTTGCAGGATTAGACCAGGCCAGAAGATTTATCACTGAGAACTTTGCTACCATAGAGTGAAAATGTCACGATGACAATTAGTGAACTGCATGATTAATAGGAAAGTTGCTGTTGCATTTTTCAGCTCTACTTGATGGTGAATTAGTTGATCTGCAGTACTCAACAGCTATCCTGTGCTCTTCTGTAATAGGCAGTGGGGATTTCTGAAGCTGCTTGAAGTAGATAACAGTGAGGTGTCCTATATATTTTAAGGCTATATACATTAACAGAGCAGACTTTTGTGTGAAATAAACAGAGTGGAACGACCATGGAACAAAAATGCATTTTCGTTATTTAACATACATTAAAATTCAGAATAATAATTTGAAAAGTAAATTTTTTGAAAGGTTTTTTTGAAAAGTTGCATACATTGCTGACTTGCATTTAAATCTGTATCATTTAAAGTTGATAGAATGCATCATGGGATCTGATGCAGATGATGTATCTGTTGACAGGGAATTATTGAAAAGCACACTCTGTAGTCATTAATAATGTGAAGTCATAGGAGACTCAATGTTTCATCCCCAATAGAGACTTTTTAGAGGCTAAGGGGCAGAGGTGTTTGATTTACCAGCCATGTTCATACTAAACTTTTGAACTTAGCAGTGCAAATACCACAGCCAATGAGCAAAGTTGTGTTTGAGCCACGCTGTACTGGTTTTGTTTAAGCTAATGTTGATTGCTGTTACTTTACATTTGGTCTGAAAGAACAGTTTGCTAAAACCAAGTACGAAAACTCACAGGAGGCTTAGAAATGGACGAAGGGTTCTGCTTCAATTCAAATTTTAATTTGTTTTTTAATCAATGAGTTAATTAGTATATCACATTAACAAAAAAATCAGATTCCTCTGGTATGTGTTGTAATGTGTTTGCCCAGTCACTATGATATTATAGCCGCTATTGTTGGTTTCCTTTCCACTTTACCAATTACTACTCTTGTATTTGTTCTGCATCAATCATTTTTGACCCCCCCAAAAAAATCTTTAATGTTAAAATAGCCAAATTGTTTTCAATCTAAGTCGACAGAACATTTTGGTAAATAATTTGCGACTGATTTTAACATTTGGTTTCCAAAAGGTGTTACACTAAACTTTCAGTGCCAGATGTCAACGGCTATACTAGACAGACATCGTTATACTTACTTTTGCCGTTTAAGGGCTTCAAGAAGCGTGAATACAGATAATAAATCACAATCAATAAATTGCACCTTCAAGTCCCATCTGGGCAATGAATTATAGCGTCACATGCAATAAACTTTGTCTCTCAGCAAAGGCAACCATTTTTCTCACTCTGTTTCAATGTCAACAACTCTCTCTGTCCTGGCCTAGGGGGAGTCTAGATAAATTCTTAGTGCAGCTCTATGTTCATGCTCTCATCCAAGTGAGACGTGTCACAACTCAGAACTGTGTCAATACACTGCTTGCTTGTGTCCGCAGTTCACAATTTTCTCTTATTCTGTGGATTTCTGAAACTCCTTTAGTACTGGCAACTTGTTTCCACTGTGTAGCCGGCTGTGTCGTGTGAAAACAGTGGCATTCATGCCACTCTATTGAAGCCTTCTTTGTGGGCTTAATCAGCTCTCTGCAGGGCGTTTGTCTGGCTTGAACTCTGCAGCACACAACTGTTAATTTACCGGCCATTCAGTGGTGCCTAGACATTTTTCTTTCCCCTTTAATTATTTACCAGGCACTTTTACATGGCATGACTAACCTGGCCATTAGAGCTAAATACACTCAGCGCAAACAGGAAAAAGGCAAATATAGCAAAAATCTACAGTAGCACAACAGCAAAACAGCATAAACAGTACTCTTGTACCGTCTAATGTAGATGATTGTCTATGAAATGTGCAAAACTCACCTAATGACCTAATAATCCACTATACATCTGTGTAGTAATTCAAGTTGGTGGGGCACTTCGCATAGTCTTAAAAGGTGTGTTTTTTAGGTCTATGCCTGAATGTCAATAGCAAGTGAGTGCGTGGAGCCCCATCAGCGGGGGCACGAGAGAGTAAAATAGTATTTCATTACTTTGTTTTGTTGTATGTTTTTAATTACTCCGAAACTAAAATTCAGCCCTGCGCCTCACCCTGAGTTCTGCTTGCCAGTCCAAAGCAATCACCCTCACTTGGCAGAGAAGGCATTGGAAGGCCGCTTTTTGGGACTTCCAGCTATTAAGTTCCAGAATCGACTGTATCTCAGAGGTCAGACTTGAGATACATGAGCATTTTCAGAATTTCTGTGATTTGACCCAATTTATTTGCATTTTAAATAAATTCCGATTGATTTAAAGAAAAATCAGTCCTCAATTCCCATACCTGATTAAAAAAGCTTAGATGATGATGATGAAGATTTCACATAGTAACATATGCATTAAAAACATTGAAACCAAGTATCTTCAGCCAGCACCAACATCTATGTGGGAATAAGATAGGGCTCATTGTAAAGTAATGTAGGCTTGTTCAGCCGGACGTTTGTATTTTGGGAGTTCGACAAAACTTTGACTTAATAAACTTGGAAATAAGTGCGCTGGTAAATTCTATGGTAACATTTTGTCATGTTTTCTGTTTTCAGTGTCCTTGTACTCTGTATGTGCTTTGTTATATATATTTCTTTGGTCAGCTAAGCTGAGGCTCAGGCTTAATTAACACAAATTTGGAGCACCATTCAAAAAGCTGGCATACCATTGTGGTAGAGCATGCATATACAAGCCATATAGTGGTATTCTGGTTTTGTAGTGTATTTGAGGAGGCCAGGCAAATGCAAGTTGCAGAAGGCCAATTGAGAAACGGCCAGGGCCTGAACCAGGGGCGGCGGGAAGGAGGAGCCAACGGGGACTTAAGTACCCCCTGAAAAAGGCTGAGCACCCCCTAAGCCCTCCCAAACCCCCAGTCATTTTGTGATGAAAAATATTTATTCAGCACCTGCTATACACAATCCAGACCCCCCCGTGGCTCCCCCAATCACAATTCTCCAGCGCCGCTGATGGCCATGACATGGAGTGGGGCAGTGTGGTTATTAAAGGATAGAGTGGTTCTCTGAATATTTTAAAGCAAGAACTTGCAGGACCCGGTTACTGCAGCAATGCTCTTAACAGTCCTTACAGAGTGGATAATTTCTAAGAGGGTAATGCTTTACCTTCAAAGTGTAAAGTATTTTGTTTAAAACTAATGGTAAAAATCCCAATAAAATCCAATTTAATTCCAAGCCATAACGCTACAAAATTTGGAAACATCCAATGGGGGGTGAATACTTAAGCAAGGCACTGGATTTTGGCATAAAATGAAATTACCCTGGTCCATAGTCTTGATTCTTAGTTAAAATCAACTGCATATTCCTGAAGGACTAACTATATAGTTTATTATTATTATACAATAGATAATGCTATAAAATAACATTTCCAAGGGACTAGGTATTGCATTTTTAAAGCTTTATGCAGTAATTGATGCTATAAAATAAAACAATATTTCTGAGGGTGTAATTATTTCACTTATTAGCCATTATGCAAAGCTATCATGTTTTTATGTGTACCGCAGTTCTGAGTGTCATAATCTGAAATTTCATAAATTATTAACATGCACTTTCCCTCAGACTTTTTTTTTCAGGTTTCTAAAATTCAAAATTAAACGTATGCCACATTAAGCCAATTTTTTTTAGCGGATTTTTATTAAATTTTAAACAGAGATAGATTCAATTTCCATGAACAACTGATGTTTAATGCCGCTCAGCAGTTTCTCAATATTAAATGTTTTATATGATTATTAACCTTAATAATTCAAAATGTTTCTATCGCAGAGGCATATCTAACTTCTAACTGCTTCCAGTTGCCTTTGTTCTTATTTATGGTTATTTAACAGTAAATACCCTAATCAGTCATAATTAACAATTTAACAAAAATACCAAAGCAGTTATCTTTTTTTTTCAGAAAGAGCATGTCTCTACTAATGTAGCACAACTGTCTTCAGGGCATAGTTAACTCAAATAGAAAACACTATACCGTCATAGTTAATTTCCTATACCAGTAAAACATAAAAAAACAAAGGTATATGTCAGCTCTTCCCAGATGGCCACCTGTCACCTTCCTCTGGCTCTTAATTCCTGGTTTCTAATGAAACATAGATGCCAGTAGGATAAGTGGTTATCCTTAGTTTGTTTTTGTACTTCTCAGAGGCGTAACGGAAATATTCAGTTACATACCATGTTAAGTAGTTAAATAAATAGTGGGGACAGTATTTGCAAATCTGTCAGACTTTTGAAAATTCCCCTTTTAACAGCTACAAGTTTGGCAGAAACCCATTTTTCTAGATTTGGGTAAAAAATGTGTACTAACAAAAAGTATACGGAATGATAATCTAATAAAATTTTCCTTAGCTTCAACAAAGTCAATAAACAAAAACAGGATGGAGAATGCCAAAGAGCCAACGTTGTTGCGCATTGTTGAATATCTTTTCCATGAATGGATGTTCGTTCTGTTTGATTATTTATATTTAACTGTGTGCCAGCTTTCTGAATTAATATTTAATTCATATACCTCTTAGAAGAGATGTGAGAGACGCATCATTTGAATATGCACTAACCTTTTAGAAAATTTATGGCTATAATTTATGACTGGAGACTATTCATTACATTCTCTTGGGGTGTGGAATTTATCTAACATTAAATCTTAGGATATGTTCATGTAATGTTTCTCTACATTATCGTTAAGTTCTGTCCACTGTTACGACAAGGCCACTGAAAAAAACACTGCTGCCTGCAGTGATCAGGAATACCATGCGAACAGGCCTCGGTAAGCCTGGGTTTTGCTATTTACTATAAATATTAGCAGCCTCAAAGACTCCCTCTCAGTGTTCCCGAGTGGTCACCTGACAGTGCTCACTAACCTGTCACGCCTCATTGCAATAATGTCAACCGTTCATCGCTGTGTCGATGTCGTCCTACAGGCTCCTTCTGATAGAACAGTGTGCAGGCAATACGCTGCAGTGCACAAACACACAAACTGGTTTACAGCATGCATTTTTAAATGACACAGCACTTATGCAATTCCCACAATGATTTTGGCGTGTAATGCTCAAGATAATGTCATTGAAAAAGCAGCTGGAATTTAAAAAATAGACTCTGTGCTTAGTGCCTTAGTTTTGGTAACGTAATCAAAGTTTGCTTCAAAGTCAGCACTTAGGAATGTTTATGTATTTCAGTGCATCCATGGCCCACAAAGGGAGAAAGTAATAACGGCCATAATTTATGTTGCTTTATGATGAAATAAAAAAATGTCATTTTTTTTATGGTATAATTGACCATTTACCATGCCTTTTTATGATTTTTAGAAGTTAAAATTTATTACAGTGTGGTACGCCGGGGCATGCTCAGTTCGAGAACGGCCAGAGACAGTGATGGATGACTTTCGCCTTTTACATTTCGGGGTATTCGCCATTTCTTTAAACAATTTTAACACAAAGAAAAAAACTCCTCAAAAGGTCCCGTTTTAAGGACAATCTGAATAAATTGCGTTTTAAACTGTGTTCTAATAACAACCAGAAAAATCCTTCAGCAAATACACAGCCACAAAACACACAACCTTCCCTCTAGCCAGCTCTGCTGGCCATCTTTTTAAATGTCTTTTATTGAAAGTTTGATTGAGTGTCGTGAAATCAGCAAAACCACACTCCGGTAACCAACAAGGCCCAAGCTGTGGCCGTGGTCCCACAGTTTCCCTGTTAGTCTGGGTAGGCCTGGGTTTTTTTTATGGGGCCATAAATCCCATATCCTAATGAGAATGTTTTTCTTGAACAAGAGTCTGATTTATTGCATTTTATTTGTAAGGCAGGAACGAAAGGTTTGTAAAAGATGTCACTGGGTTTACGGGAACAAATGGTGGGGCGGGAGATTTTGCTCAATTTTTTATGATTGTTACGGCTTACAAGTGATGACTACAAAATGTCTGTGTTCCGTCTGAACTCCTGCGTTTTGTCCACCAAAGAAGACTACCTGAAAGGAGTCATGGCAGTAAGCCACCCCAGGGAGCTAAGTCAGGTTACTGCCCAAAAATAGCACATCATTCTTCAGGCAGAGACCTATAATTTCCCCTGTAATAACGAACCATAGAAGTAACCGGTGGGGGACTTTGCTGTGCACTGGAAGCTAAGGGGAATTCAGGTCAAAAGGTGGCAGCATGATGAATTCGGCCGCCCGCTCTGTAGTCGAACCCCTTCCATTTGGCACCCCTAGTCCTCCAATGGTTCCTGGGGAAAATCACCCCAGAAAATAGGGGTTCCAGAAAAGGATTTGGTCTTTTCTGGAACATGTGATTTTCTGCTTGGTTCGGTGGTAGCCAAGTTCTTTCAATATCCCCCAGCTCACGGAACCTCTCTCGCTGGAAACCTGAAGAAACGGTTTATTAGGAAGTCTGTGCCAAAGAGCTTGTGAAAGAACTCTCCTTAAGAAGTAATTTCACTCTTTAGTGAAACTCTCGAGTTTGCTGGGGCTGCCCGTGATGGCGGAGAACATCTGGGTGACATTCTGGGACGCAGATGTAGACCAGCTGAAGTAGTTTCATACTTACTTGGGATATAATCTTTTCAGGATTGTTAACTGCAGGGTAAAGTCTAAAAGCAAAAACATTTTATGCTGTCATTTTTCTGTGATTCACATTTTTGTCCATCTCAGTGGCTTGATCTTTGGTTACTTAACATATATAAGTTAAAGAGGCGTGACATATTCTTAACCAATATTATGAAATTTTCTGTGGTAATATGCCAACACTGTTCGTGTTTTAGTTTTCATTATTTTTCAGATAACAAAGCTAGCAAGCAGGGAGCATTTCAGACCATTTTTAGTTCAGTCCTTTTTTAACTTGGAGTTCTTGATTATGTTCACAGAGACCTGATTGATTTGACCTGGACCACATGCCTATACACAATGTAACATGCAATTGCCATCTTTGTCGGAGAAATCAGGTTACTTGATTTTATCTATAACAATGCTTAATTATAACCACCATACCAATGTTTTTTAGAACACAAAATGTAATATTTTTGAAAAGTCATGGATTTCAATGGCAAACCACAGCATGGCAAATTGAGCTTAATGGTAAAGGTTTAAAAATTTAATGTATTTTTAATGTAGATTTAATGTAATATTTGTGTGTGTTTTTTTTTCTTTTTTCTAATGTTTGTCAAACCAATGGATTTGACATCATTTCCATGATAATAGTTAAGTCAAAAATATAAAACCTCCTGATTGATTTGAAGTTTTCTCAGTTTAATTAAAAAATCAATCAATCAATCAAATAAAAACCATGGCCAAAGATCTGATTGTTGAATGACAAAGCACTTGCTATCAGCCTTCCAAACTTTTCCTAACCATAACAATTATAAAATTGTATTGTATTTATAAAATTGTATAAAATTATAAAAAGTTCTTGTGTTTCATCATCCAGCATTGTCACCTGATTACAGGGAACATCAGATCCCTGTCCTACAGTTGAAGGATCAACATGTGCATTAAGACCGTCTGCTTCAAGGATTCTTCCTGCAGGGTCATTAACTCTCCTGCATATTTGTGTTTTTCAGATAGGCTCATCTCTACACCCTTTAAGTGATGATCTCATAGTAGAAAGGCACTCCACCACCATTCAGATACGGTCAACCCTACAGGGCTACTGTTGTCCGCTAGATAGAGATGGATCTAATGGATATAATCCAGTGTTTTTAATGCTCAAATGATATGAGAGCCAAGCAGAAAATCACATGACATTTTACTACGTGAGGGGTGTTCAGCCTATGCGTCAAATTGATTTCCAAATTTAAAAAGTTAAGTTGCGTGGAGCTAAAAATGCAATGTTGTTTTCCTGGCTATGGAAAAAATTACAGATTAGAAACAATATTTTCCCAAATCCGTGAAGCAATGGAGCAAATCCGCCTGCAAGCTTCAATTTGGGCTGGACAGATGGTGTTTGACAGCTACTTTTCAGATGTCTATTTTCACTCCTGATAAAAATCACGCATAAACAAAGCTTTATATCTGCTAATTGGAAAGCTAAGAAGCAATTCTTTTAACAGTTTATTTACCTTTACAAAGTTAACAGAAAAACCTTTTCCAAATAGTGCTTAGTGGTTTATTAAATGAGCAGCTATTCCGGAACAGACACAGTGAGGTGGAGGAGGTTTTGATTGTGCTAATGTGTTTTATTTTAAATAGCGTTCTCTGAATTTAGCATCCTAAGTGGTCCCTGTCGTGCCCGGTGATTGAGGCTATTCTCTTTAACAAGTGGCCCATTCAGATTCTAATGCCGAAACAACACCAATTCTTTCTATATTTCACAGCGTCTTTTCCCCATTGTTTCCTTTGTCTGTTCACTGTACACTGTAGCCAGGCAGAGGGTGATCCTTTAATAATCCATGATATCCAGTACTCTTCAAGCTGTGGGACCTGATATATTGGGTACCAAGTATGTTTGGGTATAGTTGACATTTTTGTACAGACCTGGTCCAATGCAGTGCATAATCGTCCTTATATGGGTCAAGACACAAGAACCTATTTTGATACAAGTACAAGGTAGTACAAGCTCAGACTATTCCATATATGATTGTATAAAGGGCGAATATTTAATTGTACCGTGGGTTATAAATTCCTAAAACTGCAAAATTTAAAAGAGCATGCAAATTTAAGTTCTCAAACCAAAAAGAGAGCCAGCAGTTAGTATCTCATCACCAAAAATCAGTGGGACAAAAATGAGGACATCATAACACCCTTTTAGTCAGACACAGCTATGACGACTGGGTATAAAGTTTGTTTCATCAAAAAGAGTTCATTCTGGTTCAAACCCCTCCACTCTCAGTCAGAATTTTCACTTTCTTCCTTATCCAGTTTATCTTCATTGGCTTTCTGTTCCTACACCACCAGTCTACAAATGCCACTGTTATCGGGGCATTAGCATTACAGACTTTTATACACCGTTACTCTTTGAGGTCTGCAGGCAGGGTGTTGGATTTCAAAGGCTAGAGAGCGGTCAGATGTGTGGTTGCCTTGAGCAAAAAAAAATTTCAGGCCGCCTGGCGCCTCT
Organism: Hiodon alosoides; assembly: GCA_025775065.1. Taxonomy (NCBI): domain Eukaryota; kingdom Metazoa; phylum Chordata; class Actinopteri; order Hiodontiformes; family Hiodontidae; genus Hiodon; species Hiodon alosoides. The sequence continues at coordinate 5,336 of JAOYSI010022647.1, read as the reverse complement.
CATTTGACATGAAGACAGAGAAGTCCAGGCCTCCCTCACCGAATTTTGTAAATGAGACGGGGCAGGTAAAAAGAGTTATGAATTAGTGTACATTCTGTTGAATCTGACACATATCTTTCCCTCCTGTAGAGCAGGATGGCAACTTCCATTGCATCTGAGTGCACCGTCTAATGAATAATTTAGAGATGATCTATGAAACTTTTTTGCACATTATATTTTTTGGACCGCAGGAAATAATAATGCTGGGTTATAGGAAAAAGGTCTGGTTTTTTCCCTCAATTTCCCTCCAGGTCTTTTGAAAGGGGGATGAGCACAGCAGACTACAGATCGCTGACCTCTCTCTGGTCGTTGGGCAGGTCAGCTGCTTCCAAAGAATGTGAAAAATAGATGGAGGGTACCACAAATCCCATGTAAAGGAATCTGAATCATAGCAGTACAGTTCAAGTACGTTCCTGGCTCTCTTGGGGTTAGTGATATTCAGAAAGAGTTCAATTTATGTTTCAACGGCGTGCACACGAAAGATACATTAGATTGTTCGTTCGTTTTTTTTGTTTTATGCAACACGTTGATCACAAGACAGTGAGTAATTTTGCACTTGCACATAAACATGCATTTACCTGATTCTGAAACTGGGTCAACTCTCTCTGATGGCATACACCAGCGTGGCATACTTTGCCTTTCCTGGCACATTATTATGAAACTAATTTTGTATCGGCTTCTGCTCCCTTAGGACGCAGTAATGTGCACAACCTGAATGATGGCAGAGAGGGAACAATGTATTATATATGGCTCTCGTTGTAGCTGAAGCAAGGGCCCTTTCACCACTCAAGTATACAGCTGCACCAGGCCTCATTTGAGCTTCATTTCCATCTGTGCTTTAAGCAGAAGTATGTACAACAAGTTTTGAAAACGGTCGGCATCATATGGATATTTACATATGCTTCCAGCTGACTGGCTGAACATTCAGCCATCTTTTGGCCTACTAACTTTTCCTTTTCAATCAGACTTTCAGTTTCATGGGAAGAAGACGTTTTAGAAATACCTAGAATTCACCATTTTAGGGTGAACGTTCAAATATCTGCTATATTCCTTATCTTTTGATGTATCAATATAAAGTTTGGTACATATATTTATGCAAAGTTTCAAGCCAGTTGGATAATGTAGGACTGTGTAAGCATCAGTTGGATATTACATGTACATATTTTCAATTTGACTGGCTCACCATTTCAACTTTCTTTTACAATTTTGTTAGGGCTTGGTCCAAATAGTATCTGTTTAGTGTCAATCAGACTTCATGTGAAGATTTATTAGGGGTTTTCACAAAAACTGAATTGAATTTTTTGCATCACAATCTCTAATTCCAAATTTCATGCTGGACAACAAAGTTGTCAATGTATCTTGCAATTCTTGCAAGAAGAGTTACAAATTACAGAGCTAACAATACTGCCTGGATGGAATTATGTACCTCAATATATGAAATGAATCCAATGGATATAATCCAGTGTTTTTAATGCTCAATGTACATCTTTTGCTTTCCACCCAAATACACTACCACATAATAAACACCTAAGTGAATTGTGCATTACTAAGTTGATTAGGTAAGACTGTATTTAACAATGCAGTGTTCACCTAAGATATCAAAATGACTGAAAACTGGCCATACATACAAAATCTCTCATTAACCAGGCTAATCTTTCTTTGGAAAAAAGATTTTATAGTTTTCTACCAAACTTTTAAACATACTGAATTTTTATTGGTTGTTTGACATAGAAACTCCTCCTTTGAAATGTAGCATCAGACTAGCCCATAGACAGTGATACAGACAAACTTAATTAACTGTCAAATAGAAAAATATTCAGCCCTTGGTCACTCGGGCATCTTTTGACGTGACATATTATCCTTGTGATTTGACATCACACTGGTCCAAAGATGCACCGGTTTTGCATTAGTTGCCACATTTTTACCATGAAAAGGCGATCTTTTTACGGTAGTCTGACATTTCAAACTCCAATGGGTGAAGAGATATCATGCTTAGAAAGTTAAACTTCTAATCTTTTATATAGCACCACCTTGGAGTCAGCAAACCTGTATGGGCCCAAACAATGAAAACCTCATATTTTTCAGTAGTATTTTGGGTTAAAACATTTCATCGTAATTTTGGTTATCATAATATCTAGGTCCTTCATTCCACTAAACACAGGGGAGCCACGAAGAATCACAAAAACTCTGAAGTCAAAGATGAAAGTCTAGTCACTCGCAGAAAACTAAGAAACTAGACCAGATTTTGTATTCAGTTTATATACATGTATGCAGTCATATCTGATATATCCTCTGGACCGACATTGAGAACTGTTGTGTTATTGTTTTGTACAAGACTTTTTGAAGCATCTTACAATGATTTTGTTCTTCAACTACACAGTCCTTGCTTCAACTTTGTTCTAACAGTGTTTAGGGTCAAATGCGAAAAAGCTAATTCCTGAATCACACAGATTCTAAAATCACACAGCTATTCTGACTCCATAGTTTAATTTGTTCTCCTAATACTGTAAACACAATTCTCACAGAGAACTTTGTGCTTAAGTATATCTGTACAGACATCCGTCACCATCTCCATGTCCAAAAGAAGCCAATTCATTTTTTCAAGAAGTGGAAGGATTACAGGCTTGGATTTTCTTCTTTTTTTTTATCGATGTATCCGATTCATACACAGCTTGGTTTTTATTCCTCTTTCAGCTTCTTAATCCCATGTCATATTTGGTTGTTTTTTTTACCCTGCTATAACTGAGCCCGGAACATCTTTTAGAAGAGCCTCTATTAATTGCTTTGATTTATTCTACAGTGGGGTCAGAAATGGTTAAAGAACTAGGTTAAGTATTTAAGATGAACTGCTTCTGAAACCACCCGGCTGAATCATTTATTTATGTAAGGCACCCTAAATAGGAATGTATGAAAATAAATTTGACATTTCATTTACAAAGAAAAGGATTCATTTGGTTTGACAAGTTCAATTTAGTTCAAATGGCGCTAAATTTCTAAAGTTATATTTTTAGTTGTGAAAATACAGTCATCAAAATGCAGACAAATTTACATTTACAGGTGACAAATTAAAGGGAAAAAAACGACATGAAGTGTCTGGGTAATGTGTTGAGCAAGCTGCCAGAACAGCTCTTGGCATGGATTCTAATAGTCTCTGGAACTCGACTGGAGGGATGGAACACCATTCTTCCAAAGGATATTCCCGGTCGCAACAAGCCTTTCAGGAAGGCTCTAAGGACTTTGCTTTATGTTTTCCCCTGGGTAATCACGTCAGTGTATTTTTTTTTTATCTCAACGGGGCCACCCTGTTGGTGGAATTTCAATTTCCATGAATTGCCCCAATTTTTAATCTGTGGCTTGATTTGGAGGAGGGTAAATAAAAAGGGTTTCGGCATTAGAACACTTAGAACACAAATTATAAACCAGCAGTGTCCTAGATCGCCAAGTTAAAAAGAAGCATAATGGTACCTACTATTGTAGACTGTACATGGAACGTTTATTTCATGCTAAAAATTAATAAAATAAAGCACATCATTTAGGAACCTTCCAAAATGTTGTGCTTTATTTCTCTGTAGTCATTAAAATAATCAAGCCTGTGGGAAAATGCTGAGAGTTACAACTTATTTTATAAATGTTTAACTTATGAAATGTTTGAAACGTGTGTAAATAACAGCATAAATAAATGTGACAACACGGGTATTGTTATTATTGTAATAAATCAGGTTCAATCCTGAGCTTCTCAATATTCACTGCAATTGACTAAACTTGTAAAATGTCCTGGCTGAGAGAAGGACACGCACCATTTTGATCAGACAGATCTCAGCCCCAGAGCTGAGAACACAATTGCACACTAATGTACCCTCTTAATAAATAACAAGTTTAAGGAATATGTTGGAAGCTTATACCATGGACAAAACCTACAGATTTAAGGCATGTGGTGGATCCCACACATGGGCGATCTCGAAGAAGATGGCTTACCAGGTCATCTTTCATTTAAACTTTCTGTGAACAGATGGTGGAAGCTGACCCATATGCCTGCGATTTAGTGAAGAGCCTAGGTCTCTGGAACCATTCAATTCTACAAAAAATGTTCCAACTCAGAGTTGGCAGACAAAGCCCGAAGGGTCATGGTGATCTCTTCGCAAGGATTGCGCTGTGCTATAATCAATACTCAACATTGGGGAAAACCACGTTTGTGCACCTGAGCCTGGAACACCAGCTCCCTGGATCCTGAATGTGATGTACAGGGACTAAAGAATTATTTAGTTTCTAACTAAACATAGGATTAGCCCTAGATACGGGTTTATCCATTTATTTTGGGTTTATCCCTTTATTTTCTATCAACCATTTTTAAAGGAGTTTCCAATTCCTCTTGAAACCAATTAAAAATCAAGTTTTTAATTAATATTTTAAAGTTCCACTGTGAACTTTATTCAAACTATTTACCAGCAGTGAAGTCACATGCACTCACGTTACAAAACTAAAGATGCAAATTTGGAGAGAAAAAATGAGAGAGGAAAAGATTTTTTCGGACTCGTTATTAAATGTTGCGTAGCTTTATCATGGAGATAACTGGTGGGGGAGGGGCCGTGGTGGTTTTGGCTGGGCCCCAGACTGGCAGATCAAGAGTGAAAGAACAGAACAACCACAATGGAGTGAGAGAGAAGTGAGAAAATGTGAGGATTGGCCATTCTCTGTGAGAAGCGTCTATCGGCAGACTGGCTCCACAGGAACATGCCAGCAGCGTTAATGAGCCTTGCCACCCTGGTTGTAGCAGCGTCTGCATCTGCAAGGGATTCAGCTGTGAAAAACCAGCAGCTGAGCTCCCGGTCTGCAGACTCTGTCAGTCTGCAACAGATGGTGCGCCCCCCCACCCCCGCCCTCCCCGTTCCCTTCTCCACCCCCAAATCTCTGGCTGAGTTGTCGTTAAGAAGGCCCGAGATTGGGTAAACAGCAGAAAGATTGCTCCTTTATCCCACGTAGTTTACCGGTTGGTCGGGTTGGCGTGAATAGTTGACATTTTTCCGCTAGACCCATGACCGCAGGGGCCAGTGGGGAAGGCTGAGAGAACTGAGCTGCGTCCAGAGATGGTGAGATCCCCGCCCTGGCGCCAGCTATCAGGCAGGGATCTCAGACTGCTCAGGAGTTTCCTGAATGAACATCCAGTGCGTCCTGCTGGGCAGGGCTGAAAACGAGCTGTGCTACTTCAGGGTGGCGGTGTGTGTGTGTGTGTGCGTGTGTGTGTGTGTGTGTGTGTGTGTGTGTGTGTGTGTGTGTGTGGGTGTGTGTGTGTGTGTGTG
>JAOYSI010022636.1:16984-34325 GCA_025775065.1 Hiodon alosoides | reverse complement strand
CTATAGCTCTCCTGTGGTGAAATGACCCCCCCCCACACACACACACACACACACACACACACACACACACACACACACACACACAAAACGCAGCAGTGAAGGATGTCTTGGTCCAGCGTACATACCCTATCATCACGAACGGTTCCAGCCAGCGAGTTTCATTTTGGTACTTTGCATTGGAATGTCCATGGAGTCCTCCGATTCCTGGCTTTGGTTGGAGCGAGGAAAACACTGGGGTTTGGAAGTGGGGCGAGCTCTTCCATTGAAGGTTTCAGCTTTTCTATATTATCCTGCTGTTAGATAGATTACACCGTCTGCGTCTGCTCTGTGTTAGCTCCCACGGCGGTACGGTGGATGGCGGCTGTGGACGGAATCATGGAACTAACGCGGTCAGAGTTAAAGAATGGTGTCACTATCCAAGTCGGGCTCATACGTTATCTTCTAATAGATGTGTGTTATTTCATTTGTTAGTTATACCGCTATTTCATAAATAGTCAAAGGTTGCTTCCCTTCTTCAGTTGGCACCATTTTATGGATTTACTCACTGCCAGAGTCTGAATCCCTTACCAGCTTGGCAGGTCTAGTGAACAGTATTATAGTGTGGTGAGAACGTTTTCCTAACTGTCGACCACTGTTGAAAAAGACCAAAACGCAAATATGCCTCACTATAGTTGGTCCCGAAGGCCACTTTGCCTCAAGTAGACCACAAAAAATAAATAAAAAATTCCTTCTTTAGGTGACTTTAGATGCTGATGCGTTCTCCCTGGTTTTAATGGTCTTTCCTGCCACTGTGCCACAGGGACACCGAAAGGTCTCTGACAGAAATAACGACTCATTCATTGTCTGCAGTTATTTGCACAAAAAAATAAACAGAGAAAGGGAGAGGAACGGGACACAGTTGTATGTTAGCTGACAAACATTCTATCCCAAGACGGATCTTTCTTATCCAGCGTGTTGCACAGACTAATCTGAACTCAACCATGGGAATCAACCATGGTAATCAAAGCTGCAGAACTAATGATCCCATGGTAGTAGCCTATAGCTCACCCTTAATGTTCGTTTTATACTCTCTCAGCTCCCACAGAAGACTATTATAGGAGCGAACGGGGACTTTGGAAGCTCATGGATCTCGACTGAAGAAAGATTACAGATTTGTTTTACAACGCTCAGTCAGATAAAAGAAGGAGACGCTGGGTTGTGCAACATTCTACCCTTTAAGCATATGCATCTCTATACAGAAGAGTCGCTTGATAGTCTCTGAGAAAAGGCAAGGCAATTTTTCAAGCCGTCAAGAGCGATTGCTGAAGATTTAATACAAAGCTGTTGTTTTATTTTTGCCAACTTTTTAGTCTTTAATTAAGATTAGGGTGTGGCTTGAGGGCTTCAGATTTGTAAACGGCTGGAATCAACTAGTGTTTTTTGTGAACAAAAAGGATAACGGCACTTCTAAGATCGCCTTTAAAGACCATCGCTAGTTTCGAGGCGCTATAGGACATAACGCCAGTAGTGCTAGCGGAACAAGTTAGATGGTTTAACTGAAAGGCCCGTTGAGGGATTAAGATAAGTTGAGAAACGCTGTGATGGCCATGTTTGAGCCGCGGTATCCTGTGTTTACAGAGTGCAATACCATTCATCACAATGAGGCTACGCTGTCTTCCTTCCCTCAAGCTGCAATGAACTGTGTCCGAGCTTCACCCAGTTATTTTCTCATCTGCTCATTCCTGGCTGTTGTTTCAGAAGATTTTTTTTTTTTATTGTGGTGAGACAAACCAAACCCCCAGAAGTATCATTAGGCTCTGGTTTGTGGTACTAAAAGGTGTTGCCCCACTACTAAACTGTGGCAGGAACTTTGGCTCTCAAGGTCCCAGAATGCTATGAGATATTCCTTGCCACACCTCCCCTCTCTCTCTCCTCTGTTCTTTCTCTCTTTTTCTCTTTCTATTGCGCATATACACTCGCAGCAAGCCCCTAAACGTGCACACGTCCCAGGTTGAATAAATCCCATGGAAACCGTGAGGGGAACGTTTCAGGTGAAGCAGAGGTCTGCAGTGTCACCTCTTCCCAAATATATGCTGACGCCATTCACCTACGACGCACCATTTTTCACCTCTGATTTCAATCCTCCTGCTCGCATGCCACCTCCTCCGGCGAGTCTGAGGCCAGTGTTGGGCCTGCCCGGGCTTTTAAGCCTCCAGGTCATGGAGGATGGTTGGGGAGATCCTGGGGAGCTAGTCTCAAGGATGGTATTGAAGGAAACTACGTGTTGACACTTGAGCGCATATTGGAATCCTCCTGGCCTCCGCAGTCCGGTGGGCTTCATACGGGCATCAGGTGAGTAAATAGGAGGGTAAAAAATCAGGGCTTTGCCGTGAAAATAATAAGCACAGCTTATTGTCACAGTGGCATTTTAAAGTTGTAACTGGTTAGGAAGTAGTTTGATGTAAGCTCAGTATGATTATGGATTAGGTTTTAAATCATCCCCCCATGGTTCCTCCCAGCTTGAGAAATCGTGATTCTTTCTTGGGGGCTCCTTGTGAGGTAATTGTTTAGTTCAAAGTCAGGAAAACGGGGTCTCTCTAAAATGATTCCGTCTGCACACCTGGTCACTAAGGTTACAGTATCAGCTCCTATTGGACCGCAGGACAGAACTCAAGGTTACACAAACAGTCGACACAAGAGGCAGCCAAGCACAGTGGTGCTCTCTCCAATGTGGCCTGCTTCCCTAGCAAGACCAAAATCGCCAACATGCTTTAGTTCCAGAGAGAAAAACAATTAAATCATCAAGGAGTGGGAGGTTTCTCTCCACCTCCTTTCTATGTTGGGCCGTTTTCAGCAATAGGAATGTTGCATTAATTCAAACCAGTGCACTGGTGTTGTTTCAGGCTTTTGGGCACTGTGCCTTTTTCACAAGCGCCTTTGATTTAGGTCTCGGGTTGTACCAGCCAGAAATGTACCATTCTGTGCCCTTCCTGTCCACCATAGAGTACAGTGAGTCTCCTGGGTCAGCAAAGAAGTAAATGTCAGCGAAGCCGGTTGTCCACGGTAGCTGGTGAACATCTGTTATTGCGGTCCACAGTGGTGGATGGAGATCTTTGGAAACTGTAGAGCGGAGAGCTAATTTAATACTACCGTGAATGTCATCGAAGTGACGGCCCGCAAGTCGCGTTCACCGGGTAGAGAAAGCGTGCACGGGAATCCCCGAGCTTATGTAGCCCCAGCTTTGGCCCTCAATTGGGCTGGGGCTACACATATTGTACTCCGTTACACATAGGCTGTTGGCATTGTCCTGGGGAAAGCTCAGCAGCAGATTGCTTTTCCATCAGGGCAACTGCATTCTTTCACACACTGTGTTCTTTCCATGTTTTCGCTTGTGTCCTTCCAGTCCCGCGAGTGCCCAGTCCCTCAGATGGTTCTTGTCTGATGGCGTATAATTGCTTTTGTGGGGGGACTGAGTGGCTAGCTGTGGTGTTGGTACACATTTCTTACGTGCCTCAATGAGAGTGCTGAAGGGGCTCTCAGAATAAATTCTCGTCTTGATGACTTACGGCTCGGTTTTCTCTACTCGCTGTTTTGCGACGCCAAAATGCGCAGTTTTGGAGCTCGTAATGTACCTGCTTGGAGCGACGGTTAACTCAACATGTTCCAGTTTCGCTGAGTTTTGGGTGAAGCTCAAAGATATGCAGAATCCTGATTCCAAGATGTCAAACATTTCCTATTAAGCAAACAACCAATTTAGTTGATGCCTTTACTAAGCCTACTGTAATAGCTTTTATTCTGGACTTGCGAGAGTTATTATGTTTTTTTATTTTATCTGGCTGATATCCTCATGCAGTGGGACCAGAATTGCTGTAATAGGAGTATTAATAAGTAAGTAACTGGCCACATTTGGCTCTTAAAATATTTACAAATGCCAATAATTAATTGATTGCTCTTCGAGGCTTGTATTGTCTGGGGGAGTTCAGTTTCATCAAACATGAAGGTTAATGGCTGGTTAATGGCTTCTTAACGTCTGAATTGAGACTTGAGAACAGTGCAATAGGGAAGCTCCCGTGCCTCCATAAATGTGTTTTCCTTGTGGCAGCAGAAGCATCCAGGCACCCCGTTTCCCCAGCGGCTGGTGCAGACGGCTTGGTCAGATGTTCGACTGCTCTTTGACTGGAAAGCAATCGTGGAACGGCTGGAATGAAAATCAGAGTAAACTCTGAATGCTTTGTTCTCTAAAAACGGAGGACAACACTACTCGCCCCCACCCCCCATCTCCCATACAAAAAAAAAATTATCTGTGGACATGTGAGAACTTCCCTCCATCTTCATTTAACAGCTGTGCGTCTAGCTGTTGGAAGGCGGGGTAGACGTGTCTTGCGCCGGGATCCGGGTGTACTGGGACCGTCTCAGGAAAGGGAAATCGGGGATGTCAGTGTGCCCTGGCGAGGGAGGATAACCAGTCGTGGGGCTCACTTTTTCTCCCTGTTTGTAACTGAACGCTGTTGTTACCTTTTGGCTTTTGTGGTGCTACAGTGAAGCAACCCCACACTTTCCTCAACACGCTTTCTTTTGCTTGATCTATCCAATTTATTGTCCATGCTCCAGTCATTTTCCTTAGTTTCCCTATAGCACTTTAAAAAGCCAAGCTATAACCTCCATTAGGAGAACTGCTTTGTTTTCTGATAATCTGTGGGCGATCAACACTTATTTCTCTGTTTGTTGAAATGTTTACACAGAAAGAGCCCCTTTGGGATCCTGTCTGCATTTCTCTGTCTCTCCCAGGCGTGGCCTGGGTTTCAGCAGCTATTGAGACTGGCGTGGAGGTGCTGCCTCACAGCGCCAGGGGTCCCAGGTTTGAGTCCCAGTGCCTGTCTGTGTGGAGTTTGCGAGTTCTCCCTGTGTCTGCATGGGTTTCCTCCCACCGTACAAAGACTTGCGAGTTTGGTTCATTGGCCTTGCTAAATTACCGTGTGTGTGTGTGTGTGTGTGTGTGTGTGTGTGTGTGTGTTGCCCAGCGATGGCTCCGGCGTCCCCCGCGACCCTCACCAGGATAAGCTGTTTCGAAGATGGGTGGGTGGGCTCTGCTCCAAACAAGCCACAAGCTCAACCTTACTCACTCTCCTCTAGGAATGCTATTTTGCAATGCAATGTTATTGTCACGTTGGGGGGGCTGATCGGGAATAGGAACCCAAGTGCAGAGGTGCACAAAACCTGGAAATAGGACTGTATTTGTTCAATTGTTATTAGCATACAAAGCAACTTTTCTTATAATTCTAATTTTTTTATTTTTTTTATTTTTACCACATTAAGCACCTTTCTCATGTCTTTAATAGCAGTGCTGCCACAACTTGAACCAGCAACATACTGGTTACAAATACTAAGTCTGTCACTTATAAAATACAATACTGGTCAATTATTCCAAAACTTTTTTTACCTGTGAGTAATTTACTTTGCACCAGAAGTATTTAGTAGCACTAAACTAATCAGTTTGTAACCTTTCCTATTTGTCAGAAGGTATAAGCTACAATTATCAATGAGATTATGAATCAGTTTAGTTTAATCCAAAGTTAATGTAAGTGCAGATATGTTTGATCAAAGGATAGTTTGCAGGATACCTGTAGGTAGAGAGCTATGTATCGCTTGGAAAATTGGATCCCTCCAATGGGATCTTGATGTTTAGGAATATCTTCCTTGTTGGGCTGTTTGAAGATGAACCACAATTCCGTTTGGCATGCTTTGTGTCTGCTTTGGTGGCCCATCATGTCTGTTAGACAGGAAATGTTTTTGGCGAGCCCACCAAAGACCCATCATCAGACCATTCAGCAGGAGTTATTCTCCTACCATAATGTATCTCTTTGTTAGATGCTATTGTAATGTATTTTACAGTGTTTTTGTATTCAAGCGCCAGATCCTGCCTACCTAAGGCCGATATCAGTACATGTGCAATTTGTCTTAGTGAATGACCTGGTTTGGATGGCTGACCAATTCAGACGTTAAGTAGGAAAACACATTAATAAAAGGAACAAAGGGGTATATTTACGCTGTTTTGCCTGAATTAATATGATCACAGACAGTCTCTTAGACAGCTGGTCGGAAAATCGTAGTCATGGAAACCCATTGGAGGGGTGGGTGACTTCACATGGGTTTCGCCCTCCTAACCCCATGAACCTGGTTAAAAAAAGTACGGAGAACAGTGGGCCCCAGATGTGTGTGATGAGAGACCGTTCCTAGTTCCCTGGCTGGGGAGCCAGAGCGACCCAGCTGTTGGCCCTGTCCGGCAGTACTGTGGGAAACGGTTAGCCCTGATAATGACCGTGACCGTAAGGCACCTGCATTCCCCTCGGGGACCACACTGTGTCGGCTGAGATGGGTGCAGCCGTGTGGGGGCCGTTGCTTGAGTTACCCCATGCTGTTTAGCGTGGACGGGGGCTTTCAGATGAATGTCCGCAAGCACTTCCAAAACGATCGGTATAAAACAATACAGGCTGGTGAGGTGTGGCGCTGAACGATGTATATGGAGTGGGCAGGCCGTCATCACAAGACACCAGGCTGTACCACTAGGCGCCAGGCTGTACCCCTAGGCACCAGGCAGGATGGGTCCATGTACGCCAAATCCCGACTCTGCCCCCAGCATGACTCAAAATGACAGGAGTCGAACCCAGGATGGCAGCAACAGCAACAGAGTCATTGCACGGCTCTGAGGGAACACCGATGCACGGACAGGAGGGTGCTATGAGTGCGAGGGTGCTGCGGGCTCCCTGGTCGGTGTCAGACGCCTGAAAAGAGCTGCCCTTTTACTCCGCCCACGCCTTTGCATCTACAGTCTCCCGTAGTCCGCTGCTCTTTTCTCCTCCGTACTCTCGTCACCTCTCATCGCCGGCGGTAGACAGATCCCAGAGGGCACGCGCTTGTGCTCTGTCTGGCATACTGGGGGGCGGGGGGGCTTTGGCGCTGTGAGGTGTGGAGTTTGTGCACCTCAAAAGCCTGTGTCTCCCAGCACCAGAATTCACCTCCGACTGAAATTAGCTAGATGCCAGGGCCGTCGCTTCCCTCCCCCCAATAGGAGCCAGGCAAAACATTTTCGGCGCGGAAGAAGACGGCGCCTGCCCTCCCCCCCTATGCAGTCTGCTGTCTGAGACCCACAGTCCATCCCTGCTACTGATGTGGAGCAGGTAGCTGTTGTGACCTTAAATGATTTACAAGGCAGCCGGGGGGCAGTAACTTGATTTGTGACGCAGACGGTTCCTGCACAAGGTGGTTAATCATGGAGCAGGTATTCCATAATGATAGGTTCCTAGAGGCAGCATTACAGACTGCTTTAAAGGATGTTCCCATTGTTAAAGGCTAAATCCACAGCGTAACAACGGCGTTCGCCAAGTTTACAAGCTTTGTCCCACTTTGATCCAGTGATTCAGTGCTTCCTGCAGGAACAAAAAACACAAGTATGTTTGGACAGTGGCAGCTCGTCGTTGTTCCACTTTGAACCTCTAAAATGGTCTGCAGATTTTGTCTGCCCAGATATATATTCTTGACTCTCCTTGAACCCTTCAACCTACTTGACCTTTGAATTCTGAAAATAGTTATTGTAAAGCAGATCAACTACCCACTGAATGTATGTGCCTTGAGTTTGTTATGAAATGTACTGCTGCGCTCTGTAGCTCCTGTTGGTTCATTACAGGAACCCCAATGTGTGCACGGTTTGTTGCTGTACTCCTGTGACGAATACTTGTATTCACAGCTAATGAATGCAGTGTGTATCAAATCTTTGAAATGCATTCTGGGCAAGGAGACTATGCTCTATGCTCTGAGTTTATAAGGAAATGATCCACTGACGCGCATTTTGTTGTTTAGTGGACGTGTTGGCAACGGACGCAGAGAAGGAATGCATTTACTTTAAATACTACACTGTGCATAGTTAATACTGAGCACAGGTCCCATTCTCCTTATTATGGTTACTGACTAATGTTTCCTCAAAGGTGTCACCTTTTGTCTCTGCTATATGTGCTTGAAAGTTGAGTTAAGCAGATGTCAGGGTATCTTCGTTGTCTGCGAAAACTCGATGAGGAGAGGCAGAGTTGCTGTTGCTTGGCTCAGCGAATTTCAGAAACCTATTGATATGCCAACAGTTCTGGAACGTGTAAATCTCAACTTTTCATGGCCAAGTCCAGGGTTACAAAAGGCCTTGCTTCAGAGGTCAGAGAAAGCTAACAATGAAAAGTTCCACTTGACATAATGGTGAATGTACTGGGGAAATAAATAGCTTGAGAGCCTCGAGGCACTGTGGACTTGTGGACTGTGGCTGGTTCTCTGCTTACAGCTCGGACATAGCTCCCTGCAAGCGAGCCGACCCGGGTCTTGGTGCCAGGCTCGGCTCGGGGCTGGGCCGGCACACAGATCAGCCCCCAGCGAGATGTGTGAGGTTTGCCTTGGCCGCCATCCTCAGACCCCACAGTTTTCGTGGAGACGTGTTAAATCAATCAAGCACCCTCCACCTCTTCACCCCCAACCACCGCCGCCGCCGCCGCCACTGCATCTGTCCGCTCTGTTTGTTTAAGAAAACATTCAGGAGGGGAAGCAGAATGACAGGACAACCCAAGGACAGTTCCTGCTGCTCCTTGCCCCAGACCCCTCACAGCGAGAGACTCCTGCAGATGTCTGACCGCCTCCAACCTCATACTTACCAATTAAGGGCAAAAAACGAAACCCTGGGATATCCGTAGCTTGCCAACCACAGCGAATCCGGTCGGTGATAGAATGTAAATGTGTTGTACTGAAAGCCTGCAGTGGTGTCACTCTGCGTTTGTCACCGAGGAGGATAGGGGGACCAGAATCCCGATTTAAAATAATCATCTTTGTCCCGATAATTCGACTGACAGAGAATTTTGTCTGCGGAAAATTAGAAGAAAAAAACCAAATGTCATGTTTCGGAAACTTTCTTTTTGCCATTTTTCCTTTTTTTTCAACCTCAGTGCAGTGATGCATCCCTTTGAGGCATCTATTTAGTTTTGTAGTGCATTCATTTAATGGAATGCACTAAATTAAAAAATAAACATGCGTTACTGAGTGACCGGTAAATGCTGTGTTTAGTTTTCGAAGACCGTGAAAAGCGAGAGGTTGCCTCAAAGTGCTGATCTAGGATCAGCTTCCGTCTTTGCCAGGTTGCTAGTCGTAGAAGGCAAATCTGATCCTTGAGTCTGCGCCTACAGACAACTTCCACTAAAACGAGAAGGCTAGTCTGGCAGCTTCCTGCGACAATGCAAACGGGGTCACCCTTGAAGAAACCAAAAGTACTGAAAGGAGTGGGGGGAAAAAACGCCACCCGTGGATCCTTGCTACATGTTTCGTTGAAGGTTTTTGCAAAGTCTGTAGAAGAGTTCAGTGTGTCCCATGGTGGGGCAGCAGACACGAAACACCATGCTGCTGTTATGGTTTCTAAAACTGAGGGGACCAGTAGTCATCAGTTTCCACACAAAAACAATGGATCTCTGGTTGCTGCTGCCAAGCACACTGAAGTTCAGCTTACATTTCAAGCAATGTTATGTTGTCAAGCAAGCCTGCTAGATATCTGTTTATATCTTGAGATATACTTCATGTTAAGTCCGGGTTGGAAATTCCAGGTTTGCTAATGGTTACTAGCATTTTCCAAATGATCCACCAACACTCATTTTTCAAGTTGCATGCTTTACCAGTATTTTTCGTTACCTAATAACCTAAGTGTTTATTGTGACTCTTTACCAAATTAGTAGTAGGTACATATCTTAAAGCACAAGGATGCATTGCATGAGATGGAAAGGATTATTGCCAGAAGAGAGGGTTACCTTGTGATATATCTGACTCATTCACAAATGCCCTCGGACCTTCCCCAATTCTCATTACTTGCTGGTACTGTGTGGATATATTACTTCATGCACTTTCAGGCCCCCTGCCTTGGAATCCTCGGTCACCTCCAGCACAATGAACGTGATCTCTCACGGGGCCCCCTTATGGCACCGGATCCACCTAGAACTGTGCTCTGGCCCCGCCTCCACCGCACCCCACATGACACTCTGCCTCCGTCTGAAGGCAGTGATTTATCTTTCGTCGTTGACTGGTTCAAATGAGGCTCACCCACTCCCATTCACCCACCGAATGTGCTCAGGTAACGTCGGTGTGCTTTGGCCAACTCGCCACCCCCAGACCAGAGACTAGAACCTACCCCAGGAATTTAACAACATTGCCCAATGATCCCGACGCCTCTGCACGCATTGGATGACCTGATTACACTCCATTTTTGTATTGCATACGGCCTTTCCTCACCCCGCTGAGTGTTGCTGTGTTGATAACGGCACTCCCTCACACAAGGCTCTCTCTCTCTCTCTTTTCTCACTTTTGATTTCTTCCCCCAGAACTAATGTACTGTTCATAAAATAATGTATTTTTTCCCTTTCTCAGCCAAACTATGCTTGTGCATCTGTCAGAAACACACAGGGTTTGGCCAATGGGTTCATACTAAATTGTTGCATTCCAACTGCATGAGCGCAGGACAGGAAAATAACTATATAAAGTGAAAAGTCACATGGGCATTCCCTTTTGAAAAAACATTATTCATATTTGGGGGAGGATGACAGCTGATACAGCCATTGTTTACAAACGCATCTCTTAGGACATTGGGGCCTATTAGTTTGGAAGATAATACCGGTTATCTGACAGAACACCAAAAGATGTCGATTACCGAAGGATGTTGTTAATAATGATTGATGGTCCTGATTACTGTTGTGTCGTTCTATGCAAGAATTGGGTGCCAATCAGACTACACAGCCTTTGCCATGTGGTGCCAGAAATGGAGTCAAGACAGCTGAGACGGACAGCTGGTTGAAACAGGCAAATGGGGTATCCAGGCCATCTTTCCGTGGCGGGTCCTCGTTTGTTTAGCTTTAGGCTGTCCTTGCGGTGCATGCGTGACCGATAATGACACAAACATGCGATTCTGTTGTGGGGTGCAGCCTTGGGGATAGGAGGGGCCTGGGGAAATTAGCAGCGCCATCACCAAGTGTGGGCTCAGGGATAGGACGGGCTCAGGGATAGGAGGGGCCTGAGGAAACGAGCAACGCCATCACCAGGTGAAGCCTGAGGTCAGTGGTGACTAGGGACTATGCACAGCCGGCAGGATTGCACCTGGATACATACCTGCTCACCTGTATGTAGCCAGTAGGCTGCCGGTTAAAAAAGGAGGAGTGTCATTCCTGTTGTGCCCTTCAGTCTTATGGAGAGATGCACGGCTTCACCTGTTGCCCCTGGTAAATCTTGAGGGAAAACCGAGCTGAGGCATGTCTCCCGGCAGGAACACGCCTGTGGACGACACTGCAAGGTTTCCTTTCCGGCTCGGGTCACAAGGCCACACTCATCACAGTCTCTCAGCTGAAGGTTGGAATTTTTCCCGTTCCATTGGATAGCCATCACGAGCACTGAGTCAAGACTGTCCCTTCCAAATGCCAGCTGATTGCACTGGATTCCACGAGCCAACTGTTTAATCATTCCGTGTTTCTATGTTAAATGATACTGTCCTTTCAGAAAGTGCTGTTGAGTGGTCACATGTTCCTCTGGGCAGCTGTTTGGAACCCGACGCTGTGCCCTGAGACAGCTGGGGTACCGTATAGTGCCTTAATTCGTTATAGGGGGTGTATCGGACATCTGCCCTCAAATGGAAACACAGAAAACTGCTTTCCTGTCATAATTAACTACCTTTTTTTGCCAAGATAGATGCACTTCCTTATGTAAAATACTTCACCACCAGAGGATTATATTTCCTGGAATGTGACTTTGCGACCTCCGTTGGGCTAGATTAAAACAGATACATTAACCTGGGTAATACATTCGTCTTCATGACTCTTCCTATAAGAGACATGAGTTAAGTAATCCACTTAAACAGGTCTTCACCGGCCTTTTCCATCAGCGAGTTGCAATTTAGTTTGTATAAATTATTCAAGTCTCCATCTGTCGCAATTTTCAAGAATTTAAGTCTGAAATGGTAAATATGATCCCACTGCTGGTGGATTTGCTGTAGTGAGTGGAAGAACCTTATTCATGGACCAATTCATTTTACAACCAAAGTACTGAAAGATCCATCACAATAGGGCCTTCAGTGATGTGCCTGGTTCTGTGAGCAATAATAGGATTTCATCAGGGTGCAGAGAAATCCTGCGCTTTGTACCTCCCGCTAAAAACCTTGTGATGCAAGAGTCCTCCCTAATCTTTCAAAGCAGACACCAGAGACCATTCCATTCACGCTCGCTCTGGCTTTTGGTTCATCATATTAAAGTTTAATGCAGTTGATGAAATATGGACCAAAATGGAAATGCTCCAAGACCTTGGGGGAAAAAAAAAAAAACATTCCCATTCTGCACCGATCAAGGTCTCTTTTCACATCAAGTGATACTACGGCTTAGGGTTCATATGATTTGCCTGCTTCAGATAAGATATGAAATAGAATATCAACTAACAGCTTCAGACACCAATCTTTAATTAACCCTATTAACCCACTGCTAACCAGTGTCTGTTTAATAATATATATAAAAAAGGTTTTGGTAAAATTCTTCTGTGAAACCGTCTAGATCCGTGGGCTATGAGGGCTTTCAGTGTTTCACCTTTGTTTACTGGTTGACCTAACATATCCTCATCCGTCTGATGACTTCGGTAGTCTTTAGTGACTTTAGTGACAGGAGGAGTTCTGATTTTCGGTCCGTATTCTCTCCCACAGAAGTGTGCAGCTGTGCACCAACGTCTCCTGTGGCTTCTGTGTCAGTGTAGTCTGGTTTCTTTGCCTGTCACATGCTTTTTACTTTTAAAGAAGCCTTGCCAGAAGTTTGTGACCTTTATTCCCCCATTGCGAGGAACATTGTCGTGAAATAAGGCTTTTTCTGCCCTGTGAGTGTTTGAGATCATATAATGTTGGCTTCTTTTCTTGGTCTGAGCTTTGTGGAGTCCCAAAGACCTGGTACGAAAAGACTCTTTCGTCAGCTGTTTAATTTCCGATGCAGATGTTTCCAGGTGCTTACGTGACTTTTTTTTTTTTTTTTTTTTTAACTCTGGAGTCAAATTACATCATCCGTCCTCTCGGGTATGCCTTAAGTGTTTCCCATGGGATAGTGGAAGAGGAAGAGTTTCTACTTCCAAGAAAACTTTTATCTGCGAAGACATAAATTCTGCAGATTCTGGATAACACAGATAAGAGTTTAGTGTTCTTTGGGGAGAGCCCCTATTGGGAGAGAAGCACAATCCAACACAATGTGGGGGTGAGTAATCGCTGTTGACCCCATGTGCGATTGACAGCGAAAATAGAGTAATCTGTCCGAGTGTGTGAGTTATTTAGTGGGGAGTATAAAGAACACTCTTTATCTTGTGTAAAAACCTCCAAATCTCACACGGGCCATAATCCTTGAAAAAACAGATATGCATTAACTTTCTTTGCTGACTAGCTCACAGGCACATTCTTATCTGAGGAACTATCTAAACTAGGGCCCAGGATCAGATTAAAGTCCCTTCCTATGATGATTTGAAAAGCTATCAAAAGTGTTATCAAAAGAATGTTAAATAGTCTTGGTTTGGAAAACATAGATTAGCCGGAGTGATTACTTCAGAGAAGATCATGACAATAGTGTATCGTCCTCCGGGATCAATCTCTACCTCATCAGGAGGGAAGGGCCCTTTTTTGTTTCCAAATCCTTCTCATGTTCTTTTGCCTATAAAGAACTAAATACAAAAAATTGATTGTGGGGTGAGGACCTTCTTCCTCTCAATTGGATGATTTAAACCAATAACATTCCAGGATATGTATCATAGAGGCATGGCCATTGTTACATATTCAGAGACTTTAATAAATCAATCAGCCTCATATCCACAAGGAAGTGAGATTCTCAAGCTGAATTTTACACGGAAACTTCTAGTTTCGATTTTCTTCGTTTTATACAGCTTTTGGTCTTAACCTAGATGACAACAGAGTACCCCTCTGTACGGTACTGAAAAACATTTTTTGATACAATTTTGTATATTGGAAATTTTTCAGGATAATTTGTTTTGCAGACAAATAAAGCAGAGCTTTAACTGTGATCTTTTGCAGTTCATGTTTCAGATGAGGGCGTCATGTATCACGTTTAACCAGTCAATACAGATGGTGTCAACAGGGAAAACTTGGGTGTGAAGACAGACGGAGTTTCAAGGGCCTCCAGTGGGGGGCCGACTCCGTGGCTCCTAAAGCCACAAGGGGGGAAGGGGAGTGAGTGCCTTGGGGCCCCCATTACATATGGCCCACCATATGTTTTTAATCAAGCGCTGGAGAACACACGACTCATCTTCCTCAGGCGGAGATGCTGTGGCACTGTGGGCACAGGCCTGACCTGACCCCTGTAATAACTCCCAGGCAAGCCCATGAAATGTCTGGGCAAGGGTCCCCTGCCAATCCACAGATAAGGTCCAGCCTGGCTGCCCCCACCAATCCTGGCCCAGGGGCTACACACCCCACACCGTCATTCTTCAGAAAAGTGTGTATGTCTGTACGTGAGAGAGAATTTTATATAAGAGCGCTTTCTTTAGTTTTTTACCATCATATAGTATTGTTGTCTGTGTTATTTCTTTATATCAAGGAAGAGTTCATTCTAAACCATTGCTGTGCCATTTAAAAAAAAGATTTTGTTGTTGTATTGTCAACCTTTTGTCATACGCCATTTACTATTGGTTGGCTGGCGCACCTAATTACCATAATCACTGGTCACAAACAAACTCACGCTTGATTGATCAAAAGATTCGCTCTTGTTGAGTGCTGGAGTGTTCTTTAGAGTGAAGATTAACGTTAGACAAATGTTGTTGTAATTGCACTTATTACACCATAATGCAGAAGAAGGATGGAAGAAAGCGTTGGGCATTTAAGTTTGTTTATATCTACTTGTACAATATTTAATTATAAATCCAAATTTCCGAGTAGCTCCCTTCTCTTTCTTCTTTCAATGTGTACAGTGTGCACAGGGCGTTTAGAGCAAGATATTGTGCTTAAAACTTCCTAATGACTCTGCTAAGATTGTTAATACATCCAGAATTATATCTGCAGAAGCCGAAGTCAAAGACCCCTATATTACTGACAAAGTGAGTGATGGGAAGAGTTTTGTGACACTGGGTGGAGTCATGTGACCCAAGTTCACCGTTTGGCTTCTTTGGCTTGTGATTTCCCCTCAGCCACATTTTTGCAGTCATCACCATCTGTAAGCCAGGTCTGGTTGGGGATGAGGTTTCCCTTCAGGAAATGTCCAAAAATATTTCTCAATGAGGTTCGACAGGTAGTTTTCCACTTTTTTTTAAACATTATTTGTTGCGGACAACTTTATTTTATCCGGGGTCGTCTATAGTTTCTGCTTTCAGAGTTTTTCAGATTACATTTCACAAGCAAACATCTGCAAGTTCTCTCTCTGGCTACAGGTGCCTGTTGTGATCGGCCCTAAAATCTGCTCCTTCCCTGCACGCTAACCCCGTCCTCCACCTCGGCGCGCTGAGACGCTGAGAGTGTTTTTGGGGTTTATTTCCACTTCACCTCTTAATTGTTTTGTTCCATTTTCTGGACCTCACCTGTTGTTTCCCAGGGCAAAATGCTAACTGAGACGCAGACTGACCAGGTTTGCCTTCCCAATAACAGGAGGGGGGAGTCTTACAGGCAAAGGTTCCAATCAATAACAGCTCCCTAGACTTAGTAATCAATAGCATTTCCCGCAACCATTATTATGGATGTTTGCAATCTGAGTGAACATATTGTCACTTTTTCCTCGTCATACTCTGTAATGTGACGTAGCAGGTCAAAGTTAATTAAAGTGCCTCATTGGATGGAACACATGGCTTGCTTTTATTCCTGTCTCGACAGACGTGAGTGTTTTAACTGTTTGTTTATGGGCTTGTTTTACACAAAACTCACTGTAGAGTCCAGCGTTCTTCCACATGGCCATGAAGTCAAATGTACATTACGTACGGAGCGGTCTTTTTGTAATTAAAGTCCTCCTGGAGAGGAAATCCGGTCTCCACCAGTGCCTGGTGTTTTTCTCTGACTCTGTTTATGACACAGAGATGTGGTAAAAGCCTGTCATTGTGGACACCGCAGGGACTGGGCAACACGGGGGCTTGTGGGCGCCCTTCCTGCTAAGTGCCCATGGGCTGGTCCTGAAACAACTGTGGTGTCAGAGTGGAGGGACCACACTGCATTCCTGCTCTGTGTCGCCCACACCACTGGCCCGTATTTACCATCCTGCAGGCTTTCCTCAGGCTGTAATTGTGCGACCAGGGGAAGGTTGTTTTTCTCTCTCGCTCTCCCAACGACTCCGGTCGAAGAAAACCTCCTGTAACTTCTCGGAGAAAGCTGATTTTGGTTGTCCGGCCAATGAGTGAATCTGGCCGCCTGATCAGAACGTGTGTACGAAAGGCACAGAAGCCGGGGCCACCACTGAGTTTTTATGTATTTATGGGCTTTCCGCTTGTTAAAATGCACTGTAAAAAATAAAATGTCATCGACTGCAACACGTGAGTGTGGATAGGCAACATGTTGCTCGTGCTTTTACTCCTCTATGGGCCCACGCTCTCTTCCTCGCTGAGCGGTCAAAGAGCTGCAGGGTTTTCTCGGTAAGGCTGAGGGCAAACCCTTCTCCTATTCCTGAATTAATTCACTGGTGTTGAATCTCAGTGTTACCGCAGGCTTTCCGCTCCCTGAAACACTGTATGCGTGTAACGGGCAGTTCCCTTTCAAATACGAAATACGAACCGTCACTAATGGGTTATTTTCCTTTAAGAACCCCCAAATTCTGAGCAGTAATGCCGAATTACGCGAGTGCGCTCGGTGTCATGTGACTGAAATCTCATTAAATGCGGTTCTGCCTCTCTTTCGTCTGACACAGCTGAGTGATCCAGGGCTGAGTACACTATTGTGTCAGCCACTTTCTACCTCTAAAGAACTCAAACTTGTTTAATGTTTGTTTTTCTGTGGACTCCTTTGTGAGAGAACAGCTTCCAGGGACCGTGTGTTGTGAGGGTGTTAGCTAGCTCCAACTGAGGCTTCGCTGCCTCAGGAAGCTATGACTTGCATCGTCCTTCTAAACAGGCTTTGGCCCTGCATTACAGGCTTTGGCCCTGCCATACAGGCTTTGGCCCTGCATTGCAGGCTTTGGCCCTGCATTACAGGCTTTGGCCCTGCATTACAGGCTTTGGCCCTGCCATACAGGCTTTGGCCCTGCATTACAGGCTTTGGCCCTGCATTACAGGCTTTGGCCCTGCCATACAGGCTTTGGCCCTGCCATACAAGCATTGGCCCTGCATTACAAGCATTGGCCCTGCCATACAGGCTTTGGCCCTG
>JAOYSI010022636.1:0-11203 GCA_025775065.1 Hiodon alosoides | reverse complement strand
AACCCGTCAGGAGAGGCCTAGCGCTGTTTCGGACACTGGGATAAACCCGTCAGGAGAGGCCTAACGCTGTTTCGGACACCGGGACAAACCCGTCAGGAGAGGCCTAGCGCTGTTTCGGACACTGGGATAAACCCGTCAGGAGAGGCCTAACGCTGTTTCGGACCCCGGGACAAACCCGTCAGGAGAGGCTTAGCGCTGTTTCTGACACTGGGACAAACCCGGTCATTCTTTTTTAGTGTTGATTTTTTAATTATTTGCTTATTTGCTTTTATTTGCCATTCATTTTGTGTTTTACTTTGAATAGATGAGGAAACTCTCCTTGACCTCGCACCTGGCCCCCCTGGCCCAGTTGGCCCAGTTGGTCCTGCTGGTCCTGCTGGTCCTGCTGGTCCTGCTGGTCCCCCTGGATTCCCAGGTAAGAGTTCTAACAATAAGATAATTTGTAACTCCTTGAATAACTTGACACCAACCCTGCTGATTGTTCTGACAACTAACCAGGGAATAATGGATGATAGTGAGACAATTGGGTGGCCTCCAAAGTTAAATCGGTTCACCTTTTCCAACTCACTAGGCCCCCCTGGACTCCAAGGTCTGCCAGGGATACCAGGCAAACCAGGAAAGGACGTGAGTGGTTTAAAATTATAACGCCAGGAAGGGTGTTTGATGTGTTTGAGGCTATCCATGATTCACCTAGAACAACGGACCTGTGAAATGTGGAACGCTCTGGCCTTGACTGTGCGTGTGTATTGCAGGCAGAAGGAGGCCATTCTGGCAAAACCGGGGCTCCGGGGCCTAAAGGAGACCCTGGGAAAATGGTGAGGCTTAAATAAAAATTCTTTAACTACAGAATATGTTTTATTCCTCAATCGACACAGCCAGCAGCAGTGGCGTGTTAACAAAAGACAATGCTGATTACATAAACAAATGTACGCCCGCAGGGTGTCAACCAATCCCTGCAAAGTCCAGTGAAACCAGAGGTGTTGCTATCCTTTGATTTAACAACCCTTTTTAAGTGGCAACACTGAGGGCCACCTTGTGCAAGAAATGCCGGAAAGCTTCATTTTTCCGCTCAAAGTCAAAGGCCGCGTCATGTCTATATTGTACAAAGCTAAATTGTGCCTAGCGTAGTCTCTTTCATACAGCGAATTAAATCTTAGCTCAGAGATCAGGTTACTGTCTTTCTGACCTAAATACGGTTGGCTTCACTTTAGCAATCCATATTCATAAGAACATTCCATTCTATGATAAAATTTTATCATAGGTTTTTAACATGATAATCTAAAATAATGAAGTGTTGAGGCATGATTCACAACAGCCCCGAGGCCATTTCAGGTTAATTGGTAAGGTAAATTGAAGAGTTGCTATCACCTGAGCAGTCCCCTTTTGAGGTGAATAGACACATAACGTAGATCTACCTTCCTCTCTCTTATCGGGGTAAAATAAAAGCTACCTGAAGAACCCCCAGCCAGTCGTATAGAATGTTCTCATTCCAAGTGGTGTGTGTTCCATTTTGAGATGTGTTCTAAATAAAATAAAACAAGATCTGCAGACTGAAACTCACTTAAAGATGAGATGCCTTTTAATTAAAGCCTCAGTGTATATATATGAGATATATATACACTATATATACACAGTTTACGTGCTGTATCATCATCATACTTTGCATGTTATTCTTTCATTAGCTATTGAAATAAATGATTATAATGGGAAATATAAATCAGCGTTTTGGTGCACTGATATTGGTGCAAATATTCTAACAAGAGTTTCTTTCTCTTATTCAGGGGCCTCCTGGACTGAATGGAGAACAAGTGGGTATCACAGATCTGACTAGCAAACCCACACCCTATGTTAGGACCTTATAAACTGGATTACTCAAGAGGTGGAATTTTAGTGGATTCTTGTATAATGCTTAGTCTGTTGTGTGTGTGTGTATGTGTGTGTGTGTGTGTGTGTGTGTGTGTGTGTGTGTGTGTCTATACAGGGTGCCCCAGGACCCAAGGGTGAGCCAGGAGACAGCTTGCCAGAGGTAGGAGCAGAAGATATCTCTAACATGTAGTCTGTTATGAGCTCACATGACACTTAACACAACGCAGTCGGTGAATTGGACTGGTGCTCTTCATTGCTGCCATCATTGCGATGTCACTGTCGCTATGCACCTTTCATCGCTGCCTCTCAGTGGAGAGGGTTTGTGATTGGTCGGTGGACGTCTGTTGGGAGGAGCCAAGGGACTCACAATGGCTCTTTGTGCAGGGCGAAGGAGTCCAGCAGCTGAGGGAAGCTCTGAAGATTCTGGCAGAGAGAGTCCTCATTTTGGAACACATGATTGGCATTCATGGTGAGGCTGCAGAAGTTTCTACCTCAGTGTAATTGCCCTGTTTTTCGCTTCGGAGACTTTAATGGAACGCATTTATTAGTTTTTGAATGTCTCTTAAATGTCTCTTCTAATATAGCGCAGCTTTTGAAGAACATTGTAGATGGAGAAGGTGTTGCCCCTTCCTTACCTTTCTGCTTCTTATTATCTGATGTTTTTGGGCAGAAAACCCAGTGGAGCCTGGATCTGGACTCGATATCCTCGATTTCCCTTTGCCAGCTGTCAAGATTAAAAGGGCGGAGCCCATAAACCTTATCTCTCCACTTCTCGGCGGCAGAGAGCAGAGCCGAGAGAGGCGGAGACTCATTTAACACAATGACCAATAAATGTGGTGTGTGTGTGTGGTAACTGTGGATGGCGCCTGACGGTCAGCATGCTCGTTTAGCTGGAATGGACAGGTGGAGGGTGGGGGTAGGTGAGGCGGGTCAGCTCTTAACGGAAGATCAGCTCTGACCCAACAAGCTGGTTTGGTGAAATTCCTGCATGTGCAGCAAAAACCCAGCGTTAATATTCTTGATGTTTATTTGTGGATTTTATAGATGTTTTTATTATTTTTTTGTAGCCTCCTTTCCCCATATCTATGTCTGTTTGCTAGCAGCAAATACTTGCAGGTTTTGACTTATTTTAATGTACTAGCTTTAACATGGTAAATTTGTGTGTATTGTGTTGGTTTTCATTTATGGCTATTGGACTTTTGAAAGTGGTGTTCCTCGAGCTGTTCCAGGTAAGAACACGCAGGCAGACTGCAGCGAGAACCTGGGTTCTGTAACTGGTCCTTTTTCCCACCACAGTTTAATTCTAGTCAACACGGAATCCATTGTGTGAGTCAGCGAAGATAACGTGCTGTGAAAAAACTTCAGTGGTCGAAGATGTTAAGCTACCTACACAGACTTATATTTTTTAAAGTTATAACTTTCTTGGGCATTTTCAAAATGAATGAAACCAGCATCCATCAAGAGCATCCATGATCTAATAATCTATTTAACAGTGACACCTGCACATAGAAACCAACCGTTTTTTAATGCAATTTTCCTCTGGGTTTGAAACTGACCTTTGAGTAATACTTAAACAAAATGGAAAAAGTGTTTACCACAGCATTGAAAAGTTATTACTGGAATGTTGATGTCATATGTCTTATATATCTCATAATTTGCATTTAATTAAAGAGAATACAATTAAATGGTGTCACATGCCACATACTACATGGTTTCCCATCAGCCATCACCACTGCATGTTCCTTTGTTGACATTGCGTCACAATCACAAGCGCAATGGAAACTCTGATTTGGGACGCCCTCCCAAGAATGCTAAATTATGTATCAGAATTAAAATAGTTGGGCTAGAATGTCTTCCCGTAGCTGACGCTTGGTCCATCCTGTCTTGATGGAAGTCTGGCCTTCATGAACGCGAGATGCACGCTAGATGTTCTGTGTACTCAAGCGCAGATCCCTCAAAGTCCTCCTTTTAAATTTTTTTAACGATGCATTCGAAGCCAGGCCCTGACCATCTCTGTGCCAGATTTGAATCCGAAATCATGTTCACTGCTGTGAAAACAAGCTCTTATTGGCTTGTAAGTTTATTCCAGGGTAATTTATTACAATTGCCTCCATGCTTTCGCTGTGTCATATTGTTTTCATTCTAGTGGCATAATAAAACAAGATGGCTGGCCTGTCTGCTGCGCCAGATGGAAATAGACGGCATGAAACGAATTACATCTGGAACACAAGTGGAATTGTTTTGTGTTTTTTGGCAACGCTGAAGCAGCCATGGTTGAATATGGAATGCGATCTTGCCAGGAAATTTGCCGGCTCTATAATTCTTTTTTTTATTGCCTATTTATTGTTACGCATGCCTGCTAAAGCATGCCTTTCTTAAACTCAGCTGATTTTTATTATTTTACCTTTGGCTAGGGACAATATAATACAATAGCTACGTCTTTCTTTAAGAAGTGGATGGAAGAACCACAATGATTTTAATATGGTATATTTATAAAAGCAAAACTCAATGTATCTTGCTTTACTCTCTCTATCTCTATTATTGATGTAAAAAGTATTAGCCAATCGGACAGGTGTGTAAAAAGGTGTAATAGCCAATCGTACCAGTGCGTGCTGCGACGTTCAATCCACCTTCGTGATGGAGTTCCTAGCGGGGCTGATTGTGACCGGTTTCTGGATGTTCAGTGCTGTGCAACCACATAGAAAGCTGGTTTATTTGTATTTAAGAGAAGTACGGCTCATTTTATTAGAGATTTGAGAAAACCCAAGTAACTGGCCATCGTTCATTGGTATTTTGCGCTAGACAAAATGCTAAATATATATCCAATACAAGATGATGCCCTAGAATTCAATCCACTTTAAGCATGTGTTTCTAGGGTATCTATACAATAAATAAGGGTAAATAAAGGATGAATATTAACAACTGTGAATGACCACATCCGGGTTGAAAATCATTTTAAGTTTTTTAAAGTGGGCGAAAATGATATTCCGGCAGGGTAACCCGTCATACGTTGTACTTGTGTGTTCATTGTGTTTCCGTGTTTGGTAGTGGTGCATTCTGTGCGCGGACGTGGTCCTGGTGATTGCGGGTTTCGCCCGGGTTTCATCCGGTTTTTACTGGATTTGCCAAAGAGCACTGCCGATAGCTAGCTTCAATAAAGTTCTTCTAGAAACACGTTCCTCTCAGGTTTGTTTGTCTCGCGCCACAGGCATCACTATATCCACGCGTATCCCGGAGAAGACCCCTCAGAATAGCGAAGAATCAGAGCAATATACGAACAGTCACACTTCCGCTCAGGATCTGAAAGCCACTGGCGGCCGGTATGAGCGCGCGGTCACCCCCAGATGAGGATTCTGAAGTTTGCAAACGGTAACCATCTTCTGAGGTCTCTTCAGCTTCTGACAATTGGCAAAAGCCTGCATGCTGTCTGCTCAGAATTAAAGACATTCCACACAACGCAGGGTTGTTTAAACGTGTTAGAAAGACACTGTATTGGCCCAATGCAAAAGACTTTCTCTTAACATAACCGCTATCGCCGACAAACTTGATCATTTTGTCATTAGTATTTTACAAGTCAGCCCATAGGGAGCATAGAGAAATTGGAAACCTTTACAGGGAAGACTGTGTATGGAGTTCTAAAGATTAAACCGCAGTCTCAGAACACAAAAGGTGTTGATCTGGTGGAACTTTTGTTCAAATTGAGGCAGGTAGGATTTGGAAGTGAAAAAGATGCAGTAAGAGTCTATTCACAAACTCTTCGCATGACCTCAGTCCTGCTCCTTGTCCTCTCCGTGGGTGATTACGTAGCACAGGTTCTTGTAATCCAGGTTACCGGCAACGTCCAATGGAAAGTTGGTGAACATCTGATTTATCTGCGGGAGACATGACGCACGGGCGTTACACCTTAAGGTCACCAGTAGGGGGAGCTGTTATTGCCACTAGAAACTTCCTATCCGCCACCCTCGCATTCTTCCTTTTCCTCTCAGAGGAAAGTGAACAAGATTGAATAAATGTGTGCCAGAGACCGTATTGCCAGGAAAGCCTTGTGGCTTTCATTGTGGGGCTCTCCAGATGTGCGCTAATCATGAATAAAAATCACACCCCTCTGTAGCGCTATGTGTGTGTGTTATCCTTGCTTTACTTCTGGCCCTTTGTGTTGTCCACACATAGACATGCAGGAATTTTGCCCAAAACCAAATGGATTACTATATATATATATATATATATATATATATATATATATATATATTCGTCATTGGTGAAACAGCATGATGGATTTTGGCAGGACATACTGGTAGAAGGCGGGAGTTGGGGGCACTGTCCCATCATAGCAGGCACCCACTCTCACCCCCAGACACCCGCTCTCACCCCCAGACACCCGCTCTCACCCCCACGCACCCACACCCACCCCCAGGCACCCGCTGTCACCCCACAGCTGCTTGCCATTATGCAGACAGAGAGCCAGGACCTTTCAGGCCAACGCAGACAATTACGAGGTGTCGGGGAAGGGTGACTCCTGGGTTTTTTCTTATTACTGGTTCCCAAAGTGTGGCCTCTGGTCCCATCTGTCTTGCCTGACCCGGCCTGCCACCTCTCCACAGCTTAAAAACTAAGGTGAGGCCATAAATACTAACAAAGCCGTTATTGGGTTGCTGCTCTCTGCTTTGCGCACCAAAGGGGAACACAGTTATTTTATTGTATTTTAGTAAATTGTTTTGATTTTGTCTCATGTCGATACATGTAATGGCTGACAGAGGTTAAATGCTCATGTTCTGTGCACTGTTCTCTGAAAGACCACATGACTTCCTCGAAGGCTCGACTCTGGTCAACGTTTAGCAGGCTTTGGATCTGTTGGCGGAGAGCTTGCTGGATCGGACTGCTCCTTTCCTGTGTCGCGCACGGTTTGATGGAAGGCTCTCTGCCTGGATATCACGTATCGTGACTTCCACAATCAGCGACGAAGGAGTTACATTTGTTTGTGAGGCTGATGAATACAACTGTGTTGTGCAACAGAGGAAAGATCGGCTAAAGATCGGTAAAACACCGGGAATGTGGCTTACCTCAGCTTCAGTAAATTTGTCGGCCTGAGACATGAGATGGTATTTGATCCTGGAATGCAACAAGAAAAAATAGCTAAGAAGAGGGTTTGGAAGACTTTGCTTTGCTGCTTGAATGCAAGTCAAATATTTTCAGTTCATCTACTGGCTGTTAATGTCACTGACCAAAGCATCCAATTTCCTTTGAGATAATTCCCAAAAATACAGAGACTTAAATCTGGACATTATAAAAAAAGGATCTACACCTGGGGGTTGACAGATATGAAATAAGGTGCTTCACAACTAATATCTTTGGTTTACATAATCATTCTCAATTATTGTCGAATAAGGGATCGAGGAGTGCGTAGACTGAACCCAGAACTCACTCATCTCCCTTGAGGACGCCTTTGCCCTCCGGGTCAAAGATCTTGAAGGCGTTCAGAATGGTCTCCTCTGGGTCCGTGCCTAAGAGTAGATAATGGGCACCATGAACCAGATGGTCATACAATGGTCAAACATTGACCATAAAAATGGTCAAACATGATCAAAAGTGATGAAATGGCTGCTTGGTTACAGGGAGAATTCTTGGAGAATTAATGGAGAACTCTTGCATTCTCCCATGAGACGGTGGAGCTGTCCCACGCCTGACTATTCGAAAGAGATGTTCTCTCCTGGCCGTGGAGTACCTTTGAGCTTCTCTCCGAACATGGTGAGGAACACGGTGAAGTTGATGGCACCGGAAGCTTCCTTCAGCATTTCATCCAGCTCATCGTTGCTCACGTTGAGACGCCCTGCGAAATGCCAGCTTAGTTTACCGACCGGCTAGGTCCGCTGTTTCTAACACAGACACACCAATGCCGGTGTTCGCAAGACGTGACTGCAATAGCATAAAACGGAAGTCTAGGGACATTACATAGCAATGAAAAGGTGGACTGCGATAGAACGTCTCTGAAAATGGTTTCCCAAGGTCGCATTGCTATCGGAAGGCTTTAATGCCCTTGGCGATAGAGGGAGGTAGACCTACCCAGAGCGGCAAAGGTGTCCCTCAAGTCATTCTTGTCAATGAAGCCGTCCCTGTTCTGGTCCATGATGGTGAAAGCCTGCCGAGAGAGGGAGCCGTAAAAACCAGCTCACCGCAGTCTGTCAGCTCCGACGCTGCATCACGCGATCCATCGGATCAGTGTTCAGGAGGTGACAGGTCTCACCTCTTTAAACTCCTGGATCTGGGACTGCTCGAACATGGCGAACACATTGGAGCTCGCCGACTCCTTCTTCTTTGCCTTCTTGGGAGACTGAAACACACAGAGGAGGGACTTTGGCTTCCACCGGCCAGTGAGCAATAATAACCGGCAAGTGTAGGTAAGCCACCAGAATCCTGGCAGGAAAGGTTGTGGGTTCAAATCCCAGGACAGATAACTGCTTTTGTACCCCTGAGAAAGGTACTTAATCTGAAATTCTTGAGAATACTTAGTAGATATCAAGCTCTGCACATGGGTTAAGTCTAGCACTCATTAAAAGAGGGCAAAGCCTCCTAATCTCAGGCTTTGAGTAGTACATTAGCTGATAAACTGAAGGATAAAGTAAACCAGGGGAGATTGGAACCTCACAGTCCAGAGACAGCGGATGCTGCTATGATACATGAACCTACGGATAGGTTAAAATCGGTAAAACAAAAAGGGTTGTCATTCATAGCATAGGAGGAAGTAGGTGCCACGATTCATTTTTTTGTTAAATGCGTAAAAAGAAAGGTTCCTGGGAACCCAAAGCAGATGTCGGTCAATGCGCGGATATTTTAAGAGTCTATCCTGTTACTTGTCTATAAGCTTAATCGATATCGAGAAGTACATTTCATGTGGATCCGGAACAATGACAAGCAAAGTGCGGAGCCTGAATGCTCACACACTGGCACATGCAGGTAGAGTTACAAAGGCAGGCACTTTAAACACCGGTGGCAGCCCGGTGAGAACCCAGCAGGCATGCAAGAGGACGAGACCCTACCATCCTGAAGACCTTGTCCCGATTCTTGTCCACAAACGTCTGAACACACGATTCGAAAACCGGCCCGCTGTTTTATATGTCAGCTCCGTTGGCATACTGAAATACCGCCGCTAAGTTTAGACAATGGGAGCCCGGCTGGAGAATTCAATAACCTGCCATCATTTCAGGCATGTGTGCCACGTCGATCACAGCTCTTGTTGAAAAGAAATGGCATTTTGGGGACATTGCTTTCCCCTGTACAGAACGCAGGGTGACAACATCTTTGAACCACACGTTTTATTAGGATTTCGTTTTTTACTGCCGCCGTTGTTAAGCACCTTGCTTGTGGTTCCACGTGGAGCCGTGAATATTTGAAACTTCACAGGTTCTGCAGTTAGAGTTAGGGACACCAGGACCCTTTAGCCATCTCCTTTGTGAGAGTGAACAGTCGGTCTAAGACCCTAATGGGCATTCTGAGCAGCAGGTTTGACATTTCTCAAAAGCAAATGTGAATCTGAAACAGAGTTCTCAGACTCACGGCGAAACTGTATAAATACATAGTGATGTGAAAACCCAAATTGGGAGCTCGCAGCGCCGCCTCGTTAATCACCCGCCATAAGGCAATCATCTGAACAGAGACCAGGAGATCACGCATGGCGGGCCAGACAACGGCGTGAGCGTTTGTGCCGCAAATACACTCTGAGCTAAGCCCGCTGCATTATTTACGCGTGCACTTTTGAGAGCTGAGAGCAGCCGGGCGGCGCGCTTGTCAGGCTGTCGTTATTCATCGGCAAGGCATGTGACGGAGCCGCCGCCCTGGCCAGGTCACACGGTGGGCAGAGAGGGCCGGCTTTAATCAGGGTCTGATTGATGCCGCCAGGAAGGCTGGTTCATAAAATACTGGTTCATAAAAAAAAAAAAAAACCTTCCGTGAACAGGACGGTTTGCAACACAATGCAGGGAATGCCTCGCACGAGGTTCCACGTGGTCCTAAGGGCCTTGGGGGAGGTGTCAGGTTGGCATGGGTGGCACACAGCGAGACCAGGGAGAATCATGCGTTACTGGCGGGGGGCGGTCAAGGTCCCAGGCCTGAGGACATTAACAATAACCCTGACAGCTGGAGGTTGTTTTTTTGGGGGGGTTTTTTTTGGACATGTGATTCTCTCCTGCCTGCTCTCATCACAAGGCCTGGACTGTGTGCGCAGGACTGTGTCTCACGAGCCTGTGGCGCTCCCTGATGTCTGCGTCTGCCGGTGCACCCTTTCCAGTGTGCCTTTTCCGTGCCAGACCGGCACTGTGATGGTGGACATGGTAAACTGCAAGGTCATTTCCACTATCATTGCTATTTGCATTTTCAAATAATCTGCACAGCAGATGAGATGAATATTCATGCAAGGAAATCATTTTTTTTGGAAACATACACACATACACAGAAATTCAGATGTGATTTTTGTAGTTGTTTGTTTAAATCAGAGAGGTGTTTTTTTCCGTCATTCTTCAGGAGCAAACGCAGTTACGGTCAGCCTCCATTAGATGGCTCTAAGTTCACGTAAACAGTGAGGTCGCCGTTTTCTTTGCAAATAGCCAAGATTCATTCGAGCAAATGCATATAAGCACGATTCCAAATCGGGGAGAAAACACTAAACAATGTGCGATTCCAAATGTTTTTTAATTATAAAAATCTAGTGGCATAGAAGGTTAAATATGTTAGGCAATCTAGTTCCCAAATATATTATATAATCCATCATACTTCTGCACTTTCCTCTGAGGGACTCCTCTCAACCTCATTAATTCTTGATGTCTTGTGAAAGTGTAGCATTTTCCATAATTAAAATCTAATCCCATGCAACCGCTTTGAAAAAAAAAAGAGGAACGGTCTCCAGAGGAAACTCATTTGATTAAGAAAAAGGATGGAGAGGCAGAGGGGACTCGTGTATTTGGTAGACCGGAGGTCTCTGGAAGAGGCTGAGCTGGCTGTGGAGAGGGGGTGGGCTCTGGTGGATTGGAAGCGAAAAATAAAAAAAGTACACATAGTAAATTGCCAGTGGGACCAATCTGTTTCTCCCTGGCAAAGCTCCTGGGTAAATGGGAGGTCCGGGGGGCAGGACGTGGAGAAGCCAGGCTCTGCTGGGAAGCTCGCCACCCAGCTCCCAACCCTCCGCGCCACACCCTGGTGGCTCCTCTCTGGTGTTCCACTGCCAGCAGGGTAGGGAGCTGCTAGGGAATCAGTGGAGGCATTTGGTTGAGACCCACTCTTCCACTTACTCCAACACTTACTCCAACACTTATTCTTCCACTTACTCCAACACTTACTCCAACACTTA
>JAOYSI010022625.1:0-34325 GCA_025775065.1 Hiodon alosoides | reverse complement strand
GCGAATGTGTGTATGTGTGTGTGTGTGTACGTGTGCGGGTGTGCGAGTGTGAATGTGTGTGTGTGTGTGTGTGTGAATGTGTGTGTGTGTGCGCGCGAGTGTGTGTGCGCGTGTGAATGTGTGTGCGTGTGTGAATGTGTGTGTGTATGTGTGTGAATGTGTGTGTGCGGGTGTGCGAGTGTGTATGTGTGTGCGTGTGCATGGCTGTGTGTATGTGTGCGTGTGTGAATGTGTGTGTGCGGGTGTGCGAGTGTGAATGTGTGTGTGTGTGTGAACGTGTGTTTGTGCGTGTGCGAGTGTGAATGTGTGTGTGTGTGTGTACGTATGTTTGTGCATGTGCGTGAGTGTCTCATGGTGGGGCCCCTGGGGGGAAGTCTCCAGGGTCCCTCACCTCACACTATAAATACCTCTGCTATCTACAGGCGAACGTTGCCCCACAAGCACGCATGTTTTCACAAGGCACACCCAGCTCTATCCCCAGTTTGCTTTCCAGTAGGGTGAAGAGGGCAGAGAGGTTTTCTGGGAGGCAAAGACAAGTTCTTCCCACCTAGGGAGGTAGCAACGGTATTTTCAGTTGGTTTACGACAGCGAACAAAGGACTGTCATACGATATCCACTGAACACTGAACTGGGTCCACAGCTCTTATCACTTGGGCACACAGACTAACTATAAAGCCTCTTTATTCTCAACTTTCTTCCGAAAAGGATCTTATCGGTTCTTTATTGGTGCGTATGTGAGTCAAGTGAAAGATTTGGCCAACGCGTGCCACGACTTCAGTGCCTCACTTCGCGAGGGCGTTTTCGCCTTCATCCCTCACTTGTGCGTCTCGCGGAATGTTAACGAAGCCATCAAAGGGTCCCTCAACATGGGTTTCATGGGCGCCAGAGGCTTGATATGCCCTAACTGGCACACGGCTCTCATCCCGCTACACTGCCCTCTAGCCAACTGGAAACCGCCCGGACTTAACCCCTGATAGCTACGAGATTCCCGCAGAGAGAAGGGGGTTGAAGCACCTGCCAGGCGCAGGAGGATAAGAAAGAGGAACCGTCCCACAAGCGTGTCCCTACACCTCCGTCACTGATGACCTGAGACCCATCAATGAGACCCCCCTAACAATCTATTCCCCCAAAAGGCACGTGAGGAAGGAGGAAACCATCGCCTGTTTACAGTACGAACATGACATTCACAGTAACAGTTACCGATTACAATGAGACCGATTCATAATGGGAAGAGAGGAATGAGCTGAGGTGAATCGTGAAAAGCTGAATCTCCTTTTCAATGCAGAACAAAGAGAAAAAAAAGAAGAAACATCACAAGGTCAACCCTAAGCATTCTCTGAGACAATTCTTCGAGGCTTCAATTTTCCACTTCAACACCAATACACGGCTTTAGGCCTGGGGGACTCTGGAATCTGGGGAAGGGCAGATTTACTGTCAGTCAAAAGAATACACTTCACTTCTGACAACTCATCCTCCACATCTGTCAGCAACCACAGGTAACAGGGGGGAGGCATGGTGGGTTTTACATAATGACTGCTTTTACACCGGCGCTGACATCTTAAAATGACTTTATTCCAACAACAACAAAAAAAATCACCCGTCTCGTTCCATCCATTCCCACTGGTGGGTGAGTTTCTCCTGCTGATAGTATCTAGGTAGCATGCAAAGAGCATGATTACAGAGCAGCTATGGAGAGAAAAAGTACACTTTCAGTATACTTTCCTCTGCACCCCCAAGGCATTGAAATGAGGCAGCATCCAGATGTTCGTACTCGAAGACCTCAACTATGCCGGTATTTCAATGTGCACATGAATGAAAAAAGGCTGTGAATTCACATGCCAAAAGTTGTGTAATGACCGTCACTATGGACGCTTGTCAGCCATTCGGCTTAGCCGTCCACAACCTAAAAGACCAGTCATTCGAGTTACTGTGGGCCCTTGGCAAACCGAGAGGACATGATGAAAGTGGTCTTCAGTAGTGGATGGTCAGCCGACTGTAAGGATCCCTGGCTAAGGAGGTGTGCTTCATGTCTCTTCCTGCACTTAACCCAACAGGGCTTTCTCTCCTGTTGGGAGTGAGGAGTGCAAACCAAAGGACAAAAGGCATCAGAGGGATGAGTAACGGGAGCGCCTGCTCTTCTTGGGCGACCTTGTGCCAAGATTCATTGCGCTCCAAACATCCATCTCGGAAACCCCCAGTAATTATCGGAACGAGCAAGCATCCCATCTCGACTCCGGAAATTGGGGGGGGGGGGGCTGGGCGATCTCTCATCACAGCAGGTAAGGTAACTACAAACCTGTGCTGCTCAAAGGAGAGAGTAAAATTGTATAAAAATACGGAGCAAGATGTTTATTTTGGGTTACAGGAAAGTAGAACTAGTCTGAAGCTAAAAGACATGAAGATAAAAACAAACCAAATAAAAAAAACTTAATCATAATAATAATGCCATCTGCATTATTTGCAGAACATTGTTTTTAAAAAGCATGCACTGAAAATTACAACATTTTGAGTGTGCATTCTGGAAGATGCTGGAAGGCGGTCCCTAGTCATCAGCTAGTGAGCCAGGGGGTTAGAGCCAGTCACGGCTTCACAAAACCAACGAGTCGCATGGAGGCAGTTTCCGTCTCAGCGCTGCATTAAAAGCAGAGAAAGATGAGGTCTTCCAGGGCCCACAGGGAGGCCTTAACTGTTATTTTTGTGTTAGTGTGCACAGGTCCTTGAACGGAAGCCCATCGGCACGGCAGGCTGGCGCTTACTCTTTGACTCGGCCCGAATTAGCATAATACATCACCGCGCCGCTATGGTGAGCCGAAGTGTCAAAAACGGCGCATCCGGCCCGGCCATTTCTCATAGTTACCTCCCCTAACTGGATTTCCTCCCCTCTCCCCTGCTGTGCAGTAAACCCCGCGCTGGTTCAGGGGCTGAAGGGGAGAGTGCTGTTGCTTTCTTACACATGCACGGGGGGCTCGAGCACATAGTGGTATACGCGCACGCTCCAGCTCTCTCATTCGATACCAATTACTGCAGCCAGCCAAACGCGCACACACGCGTACAAACATACTAATGCTCAGGGAAGCAGGCAGGCAGACACAAACGCGCGGCCAGACTCTGTCTCGCACACAAATCCAACACACGGGCACCCGAGCCAGTAAACAAACTCTCACGCCCATGCAGGCAAATGCAAGCACACAAGCCTATCCACAGGCCGTCTCACATAAACATAGACGGACAACACCCTTTGTCACTGAGAACATGTAGATGATTCCATCATATTGCTTTGAGTCCCTCTAAAACAAAGTTACAGCAGGCCAAAGAAAGGTGCCTTGGGAGATTCGAGGTTCACTCCGTTTCCAACACTAACCATTTCAACCTGGGTGCTCTTCTCTAGGCCACTGTAAACGCAGAACGCTATATTCCTATCCCTGCCGCTACGCTAAAGGTATCGACCGCTAGTGTCTCTGGCGTCTGTGTCCAGAGACCGTCTGCCGTAATCGCTATCGCAGTGCCACCTGGTCGGTAAACGGCCAGGGCAAGGGCATAATGACAGGATGCCCAACGACAACTTACGTCGAAGACTTTGACAAGTAGTGGAGAGGAGCAGAAAGCAGCGGAAGATGGTGAAGGGGGGTCGGGATGGAAGGGTGAAAAACCAAGGGAAGCGGAGCGACTTGGATGCCAAGAGTTGTTTCCTAGCGGGGCGGTGGAGGATGCAAGCGGCATGCTGTCACGAAAAGGGGAGAAGACTATCGAGAGAGCCCTGTCAAGTCCAATCGCC
Organism: Hiodon alosoides; assembly: GCA_025775065.1. Lineage (NCBI taxonomy): Eukaryota > Metazoa > Chordata > Actinopteri > Hiodontiformes > Hiodontidae > Hiodon > Hiodon alosoides. The sequence continues at coordinate 30,550 of JAOYSI010022625.1, read as the reverse complement.
ATCAAACCCACTAGCTCCACTGTCACCAGTACCTCACCGCGGGCCGAACCTCCATGACTATGGTTCACAGGACCAAGGCAATGTGCCAATAAAACCACCTGTGTTGTGTGCTCTAAGGAATTACCTTTGTTACAAAGCATATAAAACAAACAGAACTGGTCCAGGTAACGATTACATTTCCAGGCTAGAGTGCCAGAGTTTATCGATGTTCTCGGGACACACAGGGGTAATTATTTATGTTCGCTCTCTTGCCGTCCCGTCAGGTGCCTTGCAGGTCACACACTATGTCCTCAGTCAGTGCAACTGCACGTGCACGCACCGGAGTTCACATGACCTGTCAGACTGCGAGCCGGATCGGCACGGCAGCTCATTGGGGGATCACTCACATGCGAGCACAATCGTCAACCAGGGGCTCTGACCACACAACAAAGTTCATCATCGTTCTTTCAAACATCTGACATGCCTCTCTAAAGCCGGAGAGCCGACCGTGAGCCTTCCAAGGCGGTTAGGAAAAATCGTATTAATAAGCGGACGGATAAATAAATAAATATCCCAGCAGTGGTTTTCGATGGAGTGATGCCGCCGCAGGAATGAGCGCGTGGTAACGCTTCCCTTACGGAATTCTGGAATTGGCGGCAGCGAAGCCGAATTGCTTTGGGAGAAAAAGGTCAGCCACTCTGGTGTTCATTCCCCTGTATGATGGCAGGACGAGCGGCTCGGGAGAAAGGAAGCTCTGGTCGCTGTGGCGCCAGCCCTATCAGCTGACATGTCTGGGAAGATGGTTCATGACCGTCTGATGTCACTGTGGAACTATCTATTCTCAAAGTCACGAACTTGTTGCGGCGCAGAATGTGTGGAGCCCCAGCAGCTCTTTTAATAAAAGATAACCCATAATATTATGTTATAGTTTGTGTCTGAGGCCAGAGGAGATCCAATCAGCTTTCCCAATCTGCCATCACAAGTCCTCTTAACCTTTATATCTAACCCTGAACAAGTCCATTTTTGTCCACACCCACACCATATAAAATCCATTCTATTATTTAAAATTTTCAGTTTTTGTTCCGTTTTTATAACTTGTTATCTTGTTCTTTTTGTGATCCAAAAATACTCGGCTTCACGTACGAATGTCAATGTCAACTTAAAAAAATAAAAATAATTGTATCCATTAATTCAAGTGTTCTGGAAAAAATGTAACGTAAACTTAAATTTAATAGATCTGTTTGAATGATTCCCAGCTCCGTAAAAACTTCAAATAAATGCTGCCGCATCGCGGAAATAACAGGGCACTACCAAGGAGTGGCGGGTGGATGTGACCAGGGTTTGAATTACTCACACAAGTATGCAAAGTATTTTTAAGTATTCTAAAAAACCAAATCTGTGGAGGGGATCTCCAAATAATATTGATCTCACAGCCCATTTTTATTGCGTAAATGACCTGTTTTTGGAGGTGGGGAGGCAGGGGGTCTTCCGGAGGTCCGAGTTAAGGCTTCGTCTCCATGAAAAACATGTCTTTGAACAGTACACATCTTTTATCTCACACTGCTTAATATGTATACAAGAGTCCCTGTAGAGATCACAAATATTCAAGTCTGTCGCTGGATTTCATTTCAAAAGCCTACCTACACCGATAGCCAGGCTGTCAATCACCGTGAGAATAACGAAGCAATTTTTAAAACGTGTTATGCAAGATGATATACAGAATTAATACTGCTCGCAAAGTAAATAATAGGTTCTGTGTTGTTTTTTTGTTTTTTTTAAGCAAAAACAAAACAAGGCACAACAGCTTTTGGAGACAGAGGTGTGAATGTGTACAACAATGTGAGATTTTGCCACTTTACTGCTTACAGCAAAGCTGTCAAAACACTTCCTCTCCTTAGAGACTTAAAAACTCTTTACAGTCACAAAGTAAGAATGCATAGCATGCCGGACATCCGTAAACATAACCTGGACGGGTGGGGATACATCCTTGTGTGTTTTACTCTGAGAAGCGCCAGAGGGAAGAGGACGCAGGTGACTGGCTAATTAAATCACATGAGGTAATAGGAACAGGTGTCGATGGCTTGGGTTTTGCTGTCGTCTGGAACACGGTGTTTCTCTGCCTCCAGAGTTCCACAGGTGCGGATTACACGTATACAAAGTACTGTGAAAAGCTACCACACACCGTGTCCATGCGCCGAAGTAAAAACACAGAGACGCGAGGTACCTAAGCAGGGCTAGCTGAACCTGGGCTCTTTACTGAAGTGCACAAGCAGAGGAGACCAACTTTAGTATCAGAAACACACTCCAACCACTTGGCCCGAAAAAGCACTGATGTCTCCAGTCTAATGTAAAAGAAAGGCACATATTCCTGTTGCAAGGCGACCACATCAAAAAGGTACTGTAAGCAGATGACAAGTTTACCGTTTATTTGCTTCCAGGTCTATGTGAAATGTGGCAAGAGTGTCAACCACTAATGATGACTAGCCATCCAAACAGCAGCCGCTGCCATGTGCCTCCAAACCCACCACCACTGGACCTGAGCGTAACGGACAGAGGGCTGGCGCACCGAGCGACGCCCGCATCTCTGGCGAAGAGATGTGGCGGCTGCCGTCTCACTCACTGTTAACAGCCCTGAGTAATTGTGTGTTTGAGGAGGCAGTGCGCCGCTCAACAGTCTGTAATCAAAGTGGGATCCTTAACTCCTCCGTTTTCAGCTCTCTGGCATGCCCGCCGATTGCACTGGAAAGGGGGTCAATTATGACTGTGTAATGGGTAATTGATATGATCCTTTCATTGAGGCTGATTATACACCAGAGAGCTGTTCAGCATTTTCTCAATGCTAGGTGCGGGCAAACGCTCAGAGGATAAATGTTACTGTGGAGCGATATTAATGGGGCCCGTTTTTATCAATGATTCCCCAATGTGGCTACAGTGAAGACACCTGGTAAGTTCTGTGGAATAAGCGCTACAGACGTTTAGATGGTAATGATATGTTTATGCAGTTTAATGGTAACTGCCACCTCTGCCCAGTACACCGTGCTCATGACTGTTAAATATTCTCAAAACTGTTACTCCCCTTGCATGGTGATCCTGTCAAAATATACCAGGCTGTGGGAAGAAGAGAATCTTAAAATGCTACACATAATAATTATACAAAAAAGAGAGTCAGAATTTGAGGTGAGAATGCACCACATAGTGAGCAAATCTCATTGCCGATAGCCTAACTACAGTTAAGGTTTTATCCTTATGTCATATACATGCATTGTAATTCCATGTTACATGACAGCAGCATGAGAACAAAAACATCCTGCTTCTCATAATATATTTTGTGGTAAAATTTACAATCATATTCAAGGCTTATAGTGAGATGAATAGTTATGCCATGCATTGTCCAGTTATTTCCCAAAGGGTGAGTCATTCAGTTATCCAGGACAACTTACAGTGCAGCTCTAAGAGCACCGTACAGTAGCAGAAGGACAACCGATGACAATATTTGTACAGTGAAGGAACACACTGCACAGACCTGCTTAAACGTGTGCATGCAACCAAGCAAATCGACCGAAACCGTAACGTAGCAAAACATTCAGCATTTTCTGAATCACCCAATACATTTTTTTTTTCTCAATGCACTCAACTACCCGGGAATGAAAGTGAAACCTAGCATTATCTTGAAGGCAAAACAAAAACAGAATCTCACTCTGTTGGCGTCTTCTCTGTCGCTGTGATTCTCTGATGTTAAGTGGTTTTAATGTGATCGCCACAGAGATATTTTACTGTGTCTTGGAACAGTGGGCCAGCGACAGGTAGCAAGCGTCTGTCTTTAATATTTCTCTTCGACCTTCCAAGATCGTGTTCCCTAGGGTTCCAAACCTGAATACCAAATCTTGCCTGGCCAGGACTGTTCTGGGATCTGAGGAGCAGCCTGAAGAAAGCATAAAAAGACATTTCTTCATTTAAAAAAAGAGCTTTTCTGCGATCTCTTGTGCTTTTTCCCTGATGTATTTATACCTGCCGAGCGCCGCGTTTATTTTTAAATCAATGGGAACCATGCGGGTGGCAGAGACTCTACCACGCGCTGTAGTTTTTACGACAGGTGAAACATAGGAGGAATGTTTCCGGTCAGTTAGTACTGCATCATCACTCAAGGTCACAGGCTACTGCACGCACTGTCCGCAGGAGTCAAAGTTTGACTAAGGAGTCAAAGTTTGAATTGAGTCAAAGAATGCTCCAAGCAATCTCCAAGTTTGCTGCTTTTAGTGCGGGCTTTTACCACATTTTGGATTGTAGTGCTAATGATACAGATGTCTTTCAACAAGCTATCTGTAGCACACAAAGGCGTGCTCGGCGGTCAGAGACGGCTTTGGGGGACGGTTTAGACCTTTTATTTATAAAACTTTTAAACAAACTCAAAGTTTCACTCCTAAAACACCCCCCCCCCCCCCCAAAAAAAAAAATGGAAGCGCTTACCTATCTGTGTGAGTATTCATTGCTTCCAACAAGCCTTCTTTCTGGCAAGTGCTACGGTTTTTAGGGCTGGTGGTACTACAATAGTAGTAACAGATAGCTATTTTACATTTTAGTAAATTGCAAGGTAATTTACCCTTATCATCTATGTGGGTGGTACACTGTTTTACAAGTTTTTATTGTTGTCTGGAGAACGTGAAGGATGATCGGAGGTCAGAGGTCTGAATACTGTCAGCCGGGTTATGGCCTTAACTCTCCCGGTACTTGATGGAGTCCATGAGGCCATATATCTTAACAAGGTTGCCAGGGCATTTGGAGTAAAAATAAACCCCATAACATCACAGATCCACCACCATACTTCACACTGAGCAGAAGGTTCTTTTCTGGATGACCATTGCTCTTTTTATAGCTGCCATTGCTCTTTTTATAGCTATGGTCTCTTCAGACCATAGAACCCGGTTGCAATGAAAGTTCCAATGACTTTTGACTCTAATTCTTGAGGACATATAATGTCACTAAGCAGTTGGTCTGTCATTATTAAACTGAAATAAATGTATGTGCAATAATTGTTCAGCCGCTTCGGAAAAACGCGTGAAATAAAGTAGTGCTAATTGTTTTTCAAGGTAAGTTTAGTTAGTCCCAGCATTGTGACAGTAGTTCCTGTCTCACTGTATCCCAACATACAAACAGACAAAGCATGATGTAGGCCTAGTCTGTTTTCCTGTTGACGGGGTAAGATTAGACGTGCTGGTTATAACACGATGTTGTATACAAAACCAAGCATTGTATTTGGGGTTTAAGAGCATTGCATATTTCAGCGTTGAGTCTAGCCTCACAAATCTCAGCTACCAAAAAATGGACGTTAGGGCTATCTCGGTAAGTTCTTATCTTGGTTGTAGCATACATTTAAGGATACGATTTTATTGTGCGTGTCCTCGGTTAACTTCTTGTAATCCGGAGCTTCTGTGAGCCTGAACCAGTGGTGAGAAAGAAGCTCTGTAGAAATTCCAGTTGTGTTGTCTCTTTTTGTCCACACATAACAAGTAATATCATCGGGACAGAAGTGTATACTGTGAACCGTGCCTCTGAAATTGGTCAGTTCTTCAAATTCTTCTTGCATTTTACGAGTAATTTGTTTCACTTCGCTGCTACTCAGCTGTGGCAACCTGTTAGCATTCCAATGTCTAAATGCTAACGGCTGTTTTGTGACACAACATTGGTATGTAGAATGAAATCTGCAACTTAAGACATGCCATTGTTCATGAGTGAGTCAGTGAGTCCATTAAAGTGTGCACTCCAACGTCAGATTTAATTTCCCGGTCCAGTTGTGGATTGGTTTGATCTGGGCCATGCCGTACGCAGGACTGATCGGACCCGTGTTTTTTTGTGTGCTTGCAGGGGACTCGGCAGGTGATGTGCATCTCTCCCCAGCTCTCTCTGTCTGTGTCCTGGTGGCCATAGTGGTCCTGCTGGTTGGCTGCGTTACCTGTTGCAAGAATCGGGAGATCAGCTTCAAGGTGAGGATAAACAACGCAGCTCTCCTCCCCTTTCCTTCTCTGGAGGGTGTTTTTTTGCACTGTGAAGTTATTGCGTTGTTTCTTTTTTTTTCCCCTTGCCTTATTTTCTGCTTTGTTTTCAGGAAAATGCACTTTGCCCGCTTCCAGCTTCTCTTTGGATTCTGTCCCCTCTCTCATTCTGTAAAGACAGAACGGGCATATACGCATAGTGCAGAGAACTAAAATGGTCTGCGGTGCCTGGATGTCGGTGACCTTGTTGTGTCCATCAAAGGCGATGCCTTTTGTGATCCTGTGTTATTATTTTGTGTTTTTCAGGCATTTAAAAACACCTTTGAGGATGAGCTCAATTTCACCCCACCCTCTGAAGACACCCACTCCATGCGGTCACGTGCTGAGGTCTACACCCTGGGCGTCCCAAACCTGACCCTCCCTGGACCCCCACACCTGCAACCACCCTGTAGCTCAGGTGGGTCATATTGCAGCTCTGCCATGTAGCTCAGGTGGGCTGTACATGCAGCAGCTCTGCCCTGTAGATCAGGTGGGCTGTACATGCAGCAGCTCTGCCCTGTAGCTCAGGAAGGCTGTACTCTCAGCTCCGTGCTGTAGCTCAGATGGGCTGTACATGCAGCAGCTCTGCCCTGTAGCTCAGGTTGGCTGTACATGCAGCAGCTCTGCCCTGTAGCTCAGATGGGCTGTACATGCAGTGGCTCTGCCCTGTAGCTCAGGTGGGCTGTACTCTCAGCTCCGCCCTGTAGCTCAGATGGACTGTACATGCAGTGGCTCTGCCCTGTAGCTTAGCTGGGCTTTACTCTCAGTTCTGCCCTGTAGCTCAGCTAGGCTGTACTCTCAGGTCCGCCCTGTAGCTCAGGTGGGCTGTACATGCAACAGCTCTGCCCTGTAGCTCAGGTGGGCTGTACATGCAGCAGCTCTGCCCTCTAGCTCAGGTGGGCTATACATGCAGCAGCTCTGCCCTGTAGCTCAGGTGGGCCATATTGCAGCTCTGCCCTGTAGCTCAGGTGGGCTGTACATGCAGCAGCTCTGCCCTGTAGCTCAGGAAGGCCGTACTCTGAGCTCCACCCTATAGCTCAGATGGGCTGTACATGCAACAGCTCTGCGCTGTAGCTCAGGTGGGCTTTACTCTCAGCTCTGCCCTGTAGCTCAGGTGGGCTGTACTCTCAGCTCCGCCCTGTAGCTCAGCTGGGCTGTACATGCAGCAGCTCTGCCCTGTAGCTCAGGTGGGACATATTGCAGCTCTGCCCTGTAGCTCAGGTGGGCTGTACATGCAGCAGCTCTGCCCTGTAGCTCAGGTGGGCTATACATGCAGCAGCTCTGCCCTGTAGCTCAGGTAGGCTGTACTCTCAGCTCCACCCTGTAGCTCAGTTGGGCTGTACATGCAGCAGTTCTGCCCTGTAGCTCAGGTGGGCTAAACATGCAGCAGCTCTGCCCTGTAGCTCAGGTAGGCTGTACTCCCAGCTCTGCCCTGTAGCTCAGGTAGGCTGTACTCTCAGCTCTGCCCTGTAGCTCAGGTGGGCTATACATGCAGCAGCTCTGCCCTGTAGCTCAGGTAGGCTGTACTCTCAGCTCCGCCCTGTAGCTCAGGTGGGCTGTACATGCAGCAGTTCTGCCCTATAGCTCAGATGGGCTGTACTCCCAGCTCTGCCCTGTAGCTCAGGTGGGCTGTACATGCAGCAGCTCTGCCCTGTAGCTCAGGATTCTGCCGCCTGTTTTCATTGATGGTTTCTCTTTCCACCTCCACTATATGGTGAAATTGTTGCGTTTTAATCGATATTGTGTAACCAATATTATTTCTATGCCAGATGTACAGTGTTGTGCAAAAGTCTTTGGCACCCTAGCTTTTTTACACAAATGTAGTCAAGTTTCAAGTCAATTCAAGTTTATTTTTTGTCTTCTGCTTTAGTGTATCAGTCAGTGTGTCCAAACATTAATTTTTGGAAAGAAGGAATTCTGCCACAGATGGTATGGTCTCCACAGAACCCTGATCTCAACATCATCGAGGATGTCTGTGATTACCATGACAGACAGAAGCAAGGCAGACAGCCAAAGTCTGTAGAAGTACTGTGGGAAGTTCTCCAAGATGCTCTGAACAATCTACCTGCCGATTGTCTAATAAAAGAGCATTGATGCAGTTTTAAGGGGTGGTCACAACAAATATTCCCTCCTTTTTTTGTTTTTGTGAGTTGTTTATTGTCCTTTATAGTATTTCTTTTGATTTAGAAACTTTGCATTTCATTATTTTTGAAAGCATCTTCACTTTACAGAATTAAATTTTACATGTGCCTAAGACTTTTGCACAGTACTGTATGTATGAATAAGTTAATTTGGCATTAACCTTCCTCTACATTTTGTGCATACAACCTGCCTCACAAAACAAATTTGTGAAGCAGGTTGTAGAGGGGAACTTGGCAGGTAATGTAAATTACTTGACATATGATACCTAACATGCCAGAAAAATTTTATTTATTTATGTAGGTTAGGAAAGGTGTGTCTCCTTATTTAATTTGCTTTAACCTCCTAAGGCAAAATCATTCTCATTCGAATACTCTGTTGGGCATAAAGATGAAGGTGTGTATTTTGCTCGCATTTCTATATTGAACCTAGTGCTGACAGATCATGCCTCACAGACTCAGTATCAATAGAGCAATGCAGGTTTGAACTGGAACAGTTCTACAACATAGAACATCTTGTTAGTTTGTTAGCTCTTTTTAGTCTATAACATTTTCTATGGACAAAATTATTATTTGCCCGTCGTACTGTAGGCTGTGTTTACCGTATGTGCATACCGTAATCCTATACGCAGTACACATTTTCCACAAGGAAAAGCAGTTCTCAAAATAGGAGCCGCTGGAAATGCTTGTGCGTGTGCGTGTAACGCTCCCGCTCACACCCGCCGGGGCAAAAGTGCGTGCACGTGCCTCCCTCTCCAGCCAAAGAGTAGGGCTGCAAGGATCCTGGCCTGTCGCCACTCAAAGAATAAATTATATTCGGCGTAGCCAGTTAGCTCCGCTCTTCCGGCGCGGCATCCGCGCACTTTCCTTACGGGGAACGAGAGTCCTTCGGCAAGAACCCCTGGCGCGCTTTCCCTGTAAACATCCTGTTTTCGCACGGGCCGTCACTCCCGGTGTTTCCCGTCTGGCTGAGCGGATGGTGTCAAGGCGCACAATCGCGTGGCTGCAGTTAGCTGTGGATGAGTCACTTAGGAAGCCTCCTCTTTTTTTTCTTTTTTCTCCCCATCCCTCCCAAATGCTGTGTGAATTTCCACAAGCTCCCCGTTGTCACCTCGCACTCAGTTTCGCTCAGTTTGGCTTAAACTCAGAGGTATTGTTAAATACAAGGTTCCCGAGATCACTGTTTTGAGGTCAGTAGGAGCCGCTCGGTGTTAACACCGAATTTGCTGTAAAAAGCTGTCGTGCGATGAGGGACATGCCTACAGGGAAATGCTAGTGTAGATAATTGCATTGGAAAAATTGGTTAATTATCCCATATAGTTCAATTTTACCTGCATAATTCTATTGTCCACCTAACCCTTTTGAAAGTCCAATCTGCTGTTTCACTTGAATAAGTTAGGCAGTGACTTCACTTAGACCGTATTCATTACTGATTTGTCCTGTGAATGAAACGTTGAGTTTCCTTTTTCACATTTGCAATGAACTGCCATTAAAATTGAAAGGAGTGTAACGTGTGTCTGTCGTAAGCAGGCTGTGAACCGTTATTTTGTTCATTGTGACTAATGCCTCCCAGCGCGTAACTTCCTGCGGGTTTAACACCCGACCGGCAGCTGAGGCCGCGCCTGTTTTTGTCCCGCCGAGCAGTAGTCGCGTTCTCATGCTCGCGCCGCGCTCTCTCTGGCTTTTGCAGAGGGATCCAGGACCCTGCAGGTGGCCCGCCGCTGTCTGAGTTACATCCAGGAAGTTGGCAGTGGATGGTTTGGCAAGGTATGTATTTCCTAACCAGCTCTCTGTGGTTTGCAGTTCACTTGCCAAGTGCCCCCCCCCCCCCCAACAATCTTCATCATGTTCATCGTCTTCGCCTCCACCAATAAATACCCAGTCAGCCAGTAGTGTTTTGATATTTTATGTTAAGCAGTGCACACATCAGAACGTTTTTTCGGTTTAGTTTTCAATCCGTAATGTGTGTCAGCTGACTTCACTGTACCGTTGGCTTTACAAAGCACTTAAGAGTAAATCATTTAAATGGGACAAATCAAGTGTGGCAAAAACGAAACAAATTCCGAACTGGAACGCGTGCCCCCTCCGTCTGATTTATTGTGCAAAATTAGACTGTCAAGAGACCTGAGTAAATATCCAGCTGTGTAAATGGATACTGTCAAATTTGAAGTTGCTCTGGACTGGAGCTTCTGCTGAGTAATGCAGAGTGATGGAAAATGCTTGCTGGCCAAAATGAGGGCTAGTCCACCTATCCCTTCCTAATTTTTAGTTCCCGCATCCAACGGCCACCATTCTCATTTTTTTTAAAACCAATACATATGGAAGTGTAAAATGAAAAACGTTAAAATATAACCTCCAGTTAGAATCCTGTTGAGACTGGGAGGACCCGCCACACAGTCCACAGTTTCTTGACAGTGTTTTGTCCATGCATTGGCAGCCCTGTCTGCTGTCCACCCGAGGCGGGATATGTGCAAGGGTGCAGAGGCTTGTGCGCACGTGCCGGCCTGCTGCGGTCCCCGCGGGACAGGGCTGACAGTCGCTCTGACGCGGGCCCCCTTCCTGAAGCCCTTTCCTCCGGATGGAGGGTTGCACGCCGCTCTCTCCTCTCAGCGGGTTTTGGTGTGGTGGGTGTCCTGGGGCAGCGGCGAAAAACATCCTCCCGCGACTCGATCCCCGCTGCCTGTCGACACTCCGGCCCTTGTTTGCAGGAAGCCCGTGGTTTCCTGCGTGACGGAGGGGGGCGGGGCGGAGTCTGGCTAAAGCTTGCTTTGTGTCCCGTTCCATTTTTTGTCCCCCCCCCCCCCATGTCTTTGATTGTTTTATTCTCGCTCTCAAACCAGGTCTTGCTCAGTGAGATCTATGACCAACCAGGGGTGGCCAGGGTTCTGGTCAAGGAACTGAAGGCCAATGCCAGTGCCAGAGAGCAGAATGACTTCCTTCAAGAGGGTGACCCATACCGGTGAGTCAGACTGTCTAATCAGTGATACCGTCAATGTGTATGTGTAGACGGACTGTTAGTCTTTAATTAGTGCTGGTTTTAATGAAAATAATCGACTTTTACGTCTGTTCATAACGAAAAGTGAAAATAGCAAAGTTTTTAAGGTTAAAGTGCTTTTATTTGAGAAAAGCTAGATTGTGGATTTCGACAGACTGTGGTCTTTATTTACAAGAAAAGTAGTACGGTGTACTCTTATCCATAAGCACTTTGCCTTCAGTGTGGTCAGTGTGTTATCTGTATCTAGGACAAGGCCATGGAATTCCGTCTACGCTCCTCGGTTGTGATTCAAAGACTGCTTTTCTCTATAGAGTCCTGCAGCACCCCAATATCCTGCAGTGTTTGGGCCAATGTGTGGATGCCATTCCACTACTGTTGGTCTTTGAATATTGTGAGCTGGTAAGTAAGCCCCAAATACCTTTTTAAAACATTACACTTTGGGACTATTTGCAGGATATTTATTGCCACGGGAAGAAAAACGTTTTTAAATGATAGCAGCGTCCCTCTGAGCTTGGCTTTTCTATGACTGCGTGGGAAATGCCTGTTTATGCTGCTGCAGGAGCACATTGTTGGCAGTAAACAGGTCTATGTCTGGCTGTTTTACAACTCTTCAACAACTCTTATGCTGGCTTCGTTTTAATTACCGTGTGTCTTAATGTTTCCCCCCCCCCTCTATTTTGGGCGTGCTGACTGCCCTTGCAGAGGATTCCGGGTGCATGGCATGTTCCAAAGGGGGGCTCTCAGATTCCCTAATATCCCAGTAAAGCACCGAGCTCCTCTTACCTTCAGTGTCAGACCATCATCTTTCTGTGTGTACGCTTTTTTTGGTCGCATCGATAATAATCTAATACTGTAACCTTGTTGTTAAAAGGCCCCTCTCCCCATTTTTATTGCACAAGTATAATTTTGAACTCATTTTAAATACCGTTGTTGCCGAACGATATTTTCTTGCGCGTATTTCAAAGCGTGTCTTTCGCCTATGCCCTGATCGGCTCGGTTACACTGGGATCTATTTCTGACTGACAGGCCTTGATGCAGACATGCAGATGGCATATTCTGATTCAGCTATGGCAGGGCCCTTTTACTCCCCCTGCCCTGCGCTAGCCTTGTGTCTGGACGAAGCGGGCAGACTCGGGGTACCTCCAAAGGGCAGAATGAATGCAGGGGCCACCAGCCAATGGGGCCCTGGCCCTGGCCCTGTGGCAGCAGACCCAGCTCCACCAGCATGGTGACTTCACCCTGCCTGGGGCGTTGCACAACACCACCTGGACTATCAGTGGCGCGGTTTCCCCTGAGCTGGACATCTCATGTTGTGGATTGGGTTTCGCTCTGCGGGCAAAACCACACGGCAGCTGCTGGGGTTTTATTTCATTTGTTTGTTTCTCTCCCCTTGGCCAAGTTGACTGCCAAAAAGAGGACTGTCCCACTCGCTGCTGCAAGGGGGGGGGGATGGGGCTTTTGAGCTCCCTAAGGGGCAAGGGTGTGGAAGAATTTCGGGCTCTGCTGCCTTAACAGATTACGTGCTGTCTCAATTTTGAATGGTCGAGACATCTAGGCCTCATGCAGCCGGAACCGTGAGCGGTAATGGGAGATTTTAGTTTTTGCTTCCCTCAGTTTTAGAACTGTAGCATTCAATTTTTTACACGTTGTGTAACCAGTGAGATGTGGGGTTGAGAAGGTTGAAAACTCATGCCGCTGTTTTGGTCTCCCATCAGGTTTTTTTTACCCCCATCAGGGGGGTTAGGGGGCACATTAACGTATAATTAGCGGCAGCGTTTTAACGCCTGCCCCGCTGGTTTTCCTTCAATTAATTCCAGCCGAAGTGACACATCCGTCACATTTAACCGGCCTATTAACACCGCGGTACGGAAGCGGTCGCCCGCCGCGCGGGGCTCATCGCGCACGCGCAGCGAAGTACGTGCTAAATGCCAACAGGTGCAGTGGAAACGGTAGCCACCTCAGACAATTAAGCTCTCCGTTAATAAAAGTGGCCTAGCTGGACTGCAGAAGCTCGGATGATTGGAGCAGGTACGGGAATGGGGGCACATCTTGGCAGTCCCGTCATTTCACTGACCCCCCCGCCCTGCCCCGCCAGCCCTTTGCTATTTGAGGGGTAACCGGCAGTAACCCTGACACATTGCTCTTCGGCCAAAAAAAAAAAATCAGGGTCGAACCAATGGAGTGGACTACTGGCGTTATAACGGGACCGCCCGCTCGCTAACCTTTCAGCCCGTTTCCGAAGAGTCTCCTCTTCACACGGCACCCGTCACAAGCTCGTTTTTATTTGAATGTTTTGTTGCTTAAGTAGTGTTGGTAGTATCCAACCTTCTTTATCCTGTGTGGGAACTGCAACACTTTTTGTCTTTTTTTTTTTTTTTTACCTAGAATTCCCAATTGAGTAATGAGGCCTGCTTATTATCCTTGCCTATGCTGCTAGTTTTTATTTCTGTTTGACTGAACCATTATTTGTACTCTCCTTGTACCACTGTCAGATGCTGTGTAATATGGTACGTGCACTGTATATAAATAAATAACGCAATACGCGCTCATTACTTTTCTACGTTGTAAGGCGTGAGGTTAAATGTGTCATACTTGTTTCACCCGGTCTGCTTCGTAAACTTCTGTGTATGTATGGATGAATGCCCAGCGCGTCCGCTAAGCAGCTCAGCAATAGTAAACGCGGATGTTGCCCGGGTGCCAGGCAGGGGCTATGCAGCTGCCCAGCTCAGGACAGACGCTCTGCGGTTGGTGCCCAGCGCGGTTCTGCCAGCGGCTCCGCCACTTGGCACAGGGGACGCATTTTCTGTGGTAGTGCTTTTGGCAACTATCTGACAGCCATTCATCATCGCTTAATTAGTCTGGGCTCCATAATGTTTTTTTTTTCTTTTTTTTTTTTTTGTTCCTGGATTTCGTTTGTGGGTTTTGGCCACCCGGGGGAAACGTTGAAGTTTACGTCCGCAGTGAAAACAAATCTTTGTTTTGCACTGCCGCAGTTCATTGCGGGTATCTTAATGCAGTAAGGTGGGTAGCTAGCTGATAGCTAGACGTCCGCTAGCTTCCTTATTGACTGTTGTCGTAATATAGATTTTGGAACGTGTTGATCAGCAAATAAAGTTTCATTTATTTTTGCCGGTGTGTATTTGTCGATGGTCCGGTCTTCAAACTAAACTTTTCACTAAAGTTCACTTGTATACTGTTTAAATGCCTTTTTACAAAGAAAAAAAAAAAGGCTCAGGTTTCAAAATGTTTTATTTCTTTTTATTTAAAGAGATATTCAGCTTTGCATTGTTTTTGAGCTTTCTTTACCCCAAGGGGAAGTTCTATGTTGACATTAAATTAGAATCAATATAGAAGAAGTTGTTGTCTGGACAATGTGAACACTTCTGTGTAATTTTTTTGCAGTTGTCCACTGAGCAGGAAGGTAACTAATCAGCCAAATTGTTACGCGACCTTTTACCAGATCTCGTGCCATTAGTAGAACCGGTGCCATGAGGTGGTATAAAGTGTCGGGTAACTGTATAGGGTTAGTTTCTGAAGTGGAAGGGAGCAAATTCTTCTGTGTCACATAAAGATTATGAGAGATGGGTTCTGCACATGTGAGATGTTTAATACGCACGTTTTGATTTACTGTAACTTTAACAGTTGGCATTCTGGAGCCGCAAGTCAACATCGTTCAGGCAGACTGTACAACATTCTTTAATTAAAATTATATTTAAACCTGCTTCACTGGCTCCCAGTTAGGATCCACAGTTGATTGGGAACTTAGGTTCTGGCCGGCCGGCCGCACTGGTGCTACCCTTTGGAAAACACTTGGAAAACGCCCCCCCCGGCCCACTCCTAACTCCTCCCCACGTTCAGGATTGACAACCCATCTCGTCAGCCTGTACCCCGGGGCTCCCCTGGCTCTGATGTAGCAGGTCGATCATGCTTCGTGCCCGCTCATGTGCACACCGATGTGAGATCGCGTAGCGGCTGTGTTACGTACGTTTATGTGGAAATGCACTGGTTGAGCCGTGCCTGTTAGCCTAGTGTTTAGTTAACGCTGTTGTAGTTGTTGTGGAGAGTGACTACAAGCTTAACGTTACTGGCGGCGTTATTGTCAACCCGTTATTTGCTTGACGTTATTTTGGTTTAATGCTTTGCTTGCGGCTATCCTGGGCATGTGCTGAATATACAAATGCATAGTTGAAATAAATAAATAGCATCTTTAACATGGTTTGTTTTCAGTGTTTTCTGGCACAGGGTTGACTGAACTTTCCCATGTAGCAGCTTAGAAAGAAAACGCGTGTGCGTGTGGGTGTGCGTGTGTGATACTTGAGTATGAATGAGATGCTGTGTTACCATGAACCTTGCAATTACTGAGGACGATGATGTCAACTACTTTGCTCGCCAGGATGTCTGTGTTTTTGAAACATTGCTACAAGATTGATCACCTCAAGGATAAGATTGCTGAAATTCTGGGGTCTGTATATGGTTAGATAATGCATGTGTGTTTGAGAACCAAATGGTCTGGGAGTTTAAGGCGGCTCACTAGCCTGCCCCCCTCAGACTTGGGTGCCACATATTCCGTCCCCACCTCTGTCCCTCGGGCTGGCAGAGGGCAGGAATACCACGGAGACCCAATCTAAAGAACGGCCTCTCATGCCCTTTGCTAGGCCATGTCAACAACTGACATCTCCTATTTCCTGAGTTTCACCTTGCGTGTGCTGTGTGGTCAAGTAAAATACATGCCAAAACCCCAAGGTGGATCCAAAGTACGGTACGCCCTAATGTGAAGCATCATCATGTGTATTCAGTTAGTGGTCATATGACGTACCCTGGCTGAGGTGAATGTGCAGTCCTTATTTTTAAATTACTAGCGCAGCAAATTTTCTTAATTAAAGAGTATATAATTAGATATTCTAGTCAGTTCAATTTTACCTCAGTGTATTCTTAAAGGGAATATATATATATATATATTTTCAAGTTGACAATATGTAACCTATATCTTATGTAGGAACTACAATACAGCCTGAATGTTTGGGTTTTGTACACCAGTACAGTTCATGGTTGATAGTTGCTGAGGTGAATATTTAAGAAAACCAGGGTGAAGTAAAATAAGGCGGGATAAAGCAGTGTTTAATAATGATGTTCGTCACCACACACTTTTTATTGGTTGGTACTTTTAAATAATACAGTAGTATTAATATTATTTCTTTAAGGAGAAACTTTATACCACAGATTATGTATTTTCTTCTCAGTTCCCGGGGCCATTCAGATGGAGACAGTTCACGGTCGTCTTCGGTAACCCTCGAGAATGTGCAGCTGTACATTTCCGTCAGAGCCATTGCCCTACATTCGTCTTGCAGCGGTAGCACCCCAGCAGCTCTGCACAAATACGGGCTGGAACGTTCCGTTAACGTGCAAGACTTTTTTGCCCATTTCGCGCAGTTTAACGTACAGGCTGTTGTCTTGACAATGTTGCGTCGTGAGGTGATTTTAACTGATTTCAGTTTACGAAGCAGTCCGGGTGAAACGGTCAGATTTCCCCCTGGATGGCACCATAGAGTTGTCACTTCTCCTGTTGTTTTTGTCCTAACTGGGTTTTGGTCTGCGGGAAACCCGACCTGCGGCCACAGCGCGATGGCGTTCCGCCAGGCTGACATTGCTCTTTATTTTTAAATTTCTGTGACACAGCATATAGCATAATCTATTTAATAGCCTTTGCCATATAAGGTCCAATTCCAGAGTGTTGTGAAGCTGCCACTAGCAGTTTCTGTCTGGTCTCGACGGTAGCACCACTACTGCCCACATGTGGCTATAATTGAACACTACACTTGATAATGCCGTCATGTCCTTTGGTAGAAAATGTGTGATTGTTTTTAAATATGTACTTTTTTTTTTTGTCAATCGATTTATTACATTTTTTTTTTTTTTGCGTAATCCTAAACTATTCAAAAGCCTGTTAGTAAGAAGTACAATATGTAAACTGAATACATTTTCACCCTATTGGTGTATAAGTTAAGAATTGGTGCATAACTTAGGGGAGTTACTCCTTCTTTAAAGTAATCTGATTACAATCAATCAGTCTGATTTAATCAGTGACCTTCCCTATAAGAGCAGTTTAACTCAAAGCGCTTGACATAAAATGTGTCGGCGTTGCCCGTTGAAAGTAGAAGTAATCCTACATCGTATGTTACCTTCATTTCCAAAGGTTGGAGAAAACTTTCTTTGTTATTTTTTTACTCTAATGTCTAGTCTAACTACAAATATGTAGTTTTGGAAAGAATTTGTCTGGTATATTTTTCTGTCTGGTTGACATCCACAGTTGACGCAGGGTTGCACGTTATGTGTTCCAGGGGGACCTCAGGAGTTACCTAACACAGCAGGACA
The DNA here is from genome assembly GCA_025775065.1 of Hiodon alosoides. Taxonomy (NCBI): domain Eukaryota; kingdom Metazoa; phylum Chordata; class Actinopteri; order Hiodontiformes; family Hiodontidae; genus Hiodon; species Hiodon alosoides. Next base: position 13,037 of record JAOYSI010022625.1, on the reverse strand, counting down.
GGGTTCTTATGGACACTAAGGTGCTGCAGAAGATGGCCTGCGAAATAGCGGCAGGTGTCACTCACCTCCACAAGAACAACTTCCTGCACAGGTAACATTTTTTTTAGGCGGTGTCTTCAATCAATCAAGTTTTTATTTGATTTAGTGCGTTTTTGCTGTCAGCTTGTTACAAGCTGTTTGGTTGTACATTTGTTTGCTTTCTTTTTTAAACTCATTGATAGAATTAGTGATAAAACACATTAAGTTTTAGTCTGGCTTAACCAGTTAATAAAGTTGCATTTATAATCAAGCTGAGCAGTGAATGCCATTGATTTGAGTGGGTCTTTGTTCAGCACGATGTTCATTGACAATAGCGTGTTTAGATTAGGGGTGAGCTCCCTCGAGTTCTCGCTAAGGACGTTAGTATTTGTTAGCAAATGGGGTAATTACTGTTTCTTAAGGTTTGCTACAGTGTGGTGAATTAATTTCATGAGCTCTGTAAAATAAAACAAAACAAAAAAAAGATGACATGAAGTGCAAAGATCAGAAATCAGAAGTGCGTTCACCAAAGGTTGAGTTAGGTTTTTCCTTGTTGGCACGTTCTTGAGACGCACGTCACCGCAGTTGTACATCCAAACAATCAGAAATTGTGTTTAAATCTTCAGTTATTTGTACAAACGAAGAGTAAGAGTTCATTATTAATCCTACTTAGTTTTTGTTCATTTGGGGGCTGGAAGCTGGTGTGCCACGTTGTTAGCCTATTAGAGGCTTCGAGAGTTGTTTTTTTTTACATGGGTCCGAAAAAGTCTGCTTCGCTCCCTGCTGAATTGTGCTTTTCTATAAGATGTTCCCGTTATATAAAATTTGTACTTTAACCAGAGGCTATTTCCATTGCTTGTGCTAAGTTAAAATGTTCAGGGTCAGGGACCTCGGTAATTACGTCTTCTTTGGCACTTTTTAAAATAGTTGACTCCGGTATGGGAAACTTTATCCATCATAATTGATCCTGCTTGAGACTTAATCATGGCTGGCGTTAGGCTAATTTATATAAATAAATGCATTAGATGTTCTCAAGTTAAGACGTGCTTGAGCACTTATAATGATGATATCATGAGAGTAGTAAAAAAAATTAAATAATTCCTAATTCTCATTCCTCGTTCATAATGTACTTATTACATAATGTGCTGTGTTTCAGAAGGAAAGGGACAGTTACTAAATCATTTTAGGATGCTATTTGACGATTGCTTAGTCTTTATTGTAATACATATTGGAAATTATTTTACTCCATGAGATTCTGAACAAGGATTTGGTTTTTCATTTGTTTGCCGGGCCTTGGAAATTAAACTATTCAAAGGTTTTAGCTTTCCTATTTCAGTGCCATTTGATCTTGGAACAGTTATTATTAAATTTTTTTACATTTCAGAATCCCCATTTTTGGTAAGCTGGGCCCCTTTACAGCAGCTGAATATTACTAATGCCTTTGGCCTTGCTCAGTAGGCCACCACCAAAAACGTCAATCATGTCTTTTGAAGGCATGTCTTTGTCCTTCCGAGTCGTGTCAGCTATCATCCTGTGTTTGAAGCAATTTGCACTTCCATAGTTGTTCAGATTTTAAATCGCATTCGTAAACAGATACGTCTTATCAGCATTGATTTCGACATTAAAGGCAGATGTAATCACAGTACTTCATTTATTGATGCGTCTTAAGAAAGGCCTGTGCTGTGATGTTAATTGACTTTCACAAAGGAGGCGCAAAATCCTTTGATCATGTGACCGTTGCTAGGACAGGCGTGTTTTACAGAGTTCCCTGATCAAACGCCACTTGTGATGGCTTAGAAATACCGTTTGAAAGACATGCTGGAAATTAAAGGGAATCGGTGAAAGGAACTTACAGTAATAAATATGAAGTTGTTTCTATAATGTTGTTTCTTGGCTTTAATTTGTTATAAGGACAAATCAAGCACGCTTAGTCCTTTTTTTGGAAAAAAGGGGTATCGGTGTCCATGCGTTTCCAAGGACATTTTTTGGGCTTTTTTTTTTTTTTTCTTTCTTTTTGAAATCTCTCATCATATTTCCATGTTGTCCAATGTTTAATCAGTTTTTTCAAAACACCGTATGACTTAAACTCCCGTGTCTATTCGTTTTATGGAAAATAAAATGTATAAATAAATGGAAATTTGACTCCAGAAGCCTCCCGCAGCAGTCCTCCTTCAGTGTCTGTACCTTTAAACCACGGGCTCTGTGAAAAGTGCACGCGGGAAAAACCACAATATATTTCTGTCTAAGGCAATCCAGTTCTTCCTCGATTGGTCTTTTTCTTTCTCGTTTAAAAAAAACTCGCACGGGGCTTCCAGATGCTTCCAAAGATGGACAAAGCGACTGAAGTGACCGTTTCGTTTTCGTTTTTACCCAGAGTGCCGTGGTTGTCGGGGCAAGCAAGGCTGTCAGTATAGGGTGACAGGGACGCTCAGCACATCGTCTCCGTTTTGCGTGCTCAGAATAAGCCCAAAGGTGTCGAATAGCACAGCTCCCATGGATTGCTTGGTGTCGTTTACTGTCTGCCGGAGCGATATGATGATTCTGCGCATCTTATGTAAAAGGATATTTTTGCGTGGGTAATTTTAATTTTTTTTTATTTTTAAATGCATTACTGCTCAAAAGGCCCAATGAATACAGCTGTTCCCTCATTGGTGGTGAGCCGAATTCTGGTCCGGCCCTCCAGTCCACCCATAGGAGCTTCACATGGGCCGATGTGCACTCTCTCGCTCTCACACTGCCTTCTGGGATAGGTGCAGTGGCTCTCGACGCCGGCCTTGTTGTAGTTTTTCGGCCGCCCTTGATTTGGCGTCGTGTAAGAAAACTGAAGTGGGGTCAGAGCCAAAAGGTTTTGCTTGTTACACATGCAGGAAAATAGCATGTAGGGCAGTGGAGTAGAGGTGGGTTTTTATGTGTTTGTTTTTGGGGGTTTTTTTGTTCCCGTTTAGAAATATTTAGAGGACCATTCATATCGTCACTACCTTTGTTATTGTAGCAAACTTGGCCCGAAGAAAAATGGAAAATGAGACCAACTAGTTCGTTCTCAGTGCTTTTATGCAACACTGGAGATGGTTGAATTTGAGTTTGTCAATAATAAAAATGTTTTTCAGTGGTAGGTCCTGCAGGGGTGGTAATGGCAAGCTGACGTTATATTGTGTGTTGGTATAAATAATTCACAAAAATATATGTCAGTCTCCTGAGTGGCTCAGTCAATAAAGCTGCTTGCCCAGTTGTGGGCTGAGCCCTGTGAGCTGGAGTGCACGGGTTGGAATCCCGCGTGACCGGGAGAGCAGGGAGCGGGAGCGAAATCGGCAGGGCTTATCTCGGCTCATCAGTAACGAGCGCCTCGTATCGGCGTTCCTGGCATATCCCTCGAGGCAGATGTCAGCAAGTCAGCGTTGTGTCTCCACATGCGTTTGTTTTAGAAACCTTCAAGTTTCTTATGTCCGTGTGTAATCGGCCTTTTTACTCAAATGATGTAAATCTGCGAACATGCGTTTGTTGCCAATCCTGTTGCTCCCTGAGATGAAGAGATGGTTTTACAGTACAGCTCTTGCACTGTAGAGTTGCTGTGACTCAGTTTTACCTTGTAAGGGGAAAAAGACTGGGTCCGGTTTGCTGCGACCAGCCATACTGTACGGCCGTGGCTGCCAAGTGCACTGGATAGAGAGTTTAAAATATCTGGCCATATATTTTTGGCGTGTCGGGGGGTCCTGACAGGAGCTCCTGGACGTGCTAGCATGACGGCGACTGTCAGCACCGCTCTCCCAAAGCTCAGGTCGGAGTATGAAAGTTGTCGAGCCTGGGGGAAACCTGAACTCCCTCCCTCAGTCTGCTCCACCATCTGAATGATGTGCCATCTGTCCTCCTCCTCCTCCTCCTCCTTCTCCTGTGACGACCGTGTTCCTCCCTGGAAACAATATCCTGGTGCTGTTTGAGTGAGTTGGGAAAAGCTCCAGCATCAGTGATTTTGTTGCGAGGGTGAGAACGGGAGCGACCAGATCTCGTCCCCCCGGGTTCTCACCACCACCTCGGGCTGTGAGCAGTAACGGACATGAACTTAACCTGTGCGAGATACCCTGTGTCGCCCTTCCAGGTGGAATCTTGAGTCGAGCCGGTATCACTGAGCATAACAGGATTTTGCAGGCCTTGATCGTTTAAGAACCCATCTGTCATAAATGACCTGAAAATTTCAAACAGAACTGACTGTATTCCTAACTTAATCTGGTTAATGAGCCCCCTCACGTGTTGCTGAGTCTAATGTATTTTTTAGTCTGAGTAAACACGCTCGTTGTCTTATAATGAATTTTTCACTGTAAAAACTTATGTTTTTATGCTTTCCCTACATAATGTGGCCTTTCAGTAACATTTATTTAGATACAATCTCCTGAGTCAGTCGGTCTACACGTTCTTGAATAGCCCATAATTTAATAGGTGAACGAAGAATTCGGGTTTTATTTCTGTTTCGCCACACGAGGGCAGGTCAGGCAACTAAATGACAGTCTGCTGTGCTTTATCTTTATACAAGAGTTCCAAAATCTAGCTTCGGTTAAGCCAAGCAGGTCTGCTTCTGGTGGAGGTACATGAACAGATATCATAGGACTAACTGTTCCAAAATGTCCCCTATTTAAAAAAAAATAAGAGGGTTTTTTTTTGTAAAGCAGCCCTTTGAAGGACCTGCAGCTGCTTCTCTTGGCTTCTATTATGCCAGCTGCCAATGGTCATGGACACCCACTGATCTGTATCTGGTTCAGGGATCTGTATTAGAGAGGATACATTAGCCTTCACATTTGGCCATGGCCGCTTGTGTTCAGCATTGCTGTTTTTTTTGTAATTTTTAAAAAATTTCTTCCCATCCCATTTTATTTACTTTTTTCTCCAGGGACTTGGCTTTGCGGAATTGCTTTGTAACCCCTGACCTGACGGTCAAAGTTGGAGATTATGGAACGGGCCCATCGGAATACAAGGTTGGCTGACTTGACTGTTAACTTTGCCCTTTAGAAGACCGTGTTGTGGACTAAGGTGTTTGTTGGATTTAGTTTCCCATGAGGGGCAGTTTCAGTAGCCCTTTGACTGCAGAATTGTGCCCTTGAGGCCATTGATAACTAAGCACTCACTATTCTAAAGAATACTGAACTCTCGCATCAGTGTTCAGGTGGGTCTGGGCATATACAGTACTGTGCAAAAGTCTTAGGCACATGTTTAAAAAAATAAATAAATAATGATAATCTGTAAAGTGAAGATGCTTTCAAAAATAATGAAATGCTAAGTTTCTAATTATAAAATAAATACTATAAAAGACAATAAACAAAAAACAATTAAACAAACACCAAATAAATAAATAATGGAAGGGAATATTTGTTGTGACCACCCTATGCCTTTAAAACTGCTTTAATTCTCTTCGCTACACTGTTGTGCAGTTTTATTAGACAATCAGCAGGTAGATTGTTCCGAGTATCTTGGAGAATTTGCCACAGTACTTCTTCAGACTTTGGCTGTCTGCCTTGCTTCTGTCTGTCCAGGTAATCACAGACAGCCTCGTTGATGTCGATATCAGGGCTCTGTGGAGACCATACCATCTGTGGCAGAGTTCCTTGTTCTTCTTTCAGAAAATGAATATTTGGACATCTAAAAAAACAAATTTAACTACTGACGCACTATTGCAGAAGACAAAAAATAAACTTGAAAGACTACATTTGTTTAAAAAAGCTAGCGTGCCTAAGACTTTTGCACAGTACTGTACAAGTAAATACAGATGATTTCAGGCTAGAGACCTGAAGCAAATGTTGCCCGTGTTGGTCCACCGTAATAAGTGGATATAGCTGTAATACAGATATATAGTTGTCTGAACATCTTCCGGTGTCAATTATTTTAATTAAAATAGGTGTGGGCGGTTACTGAAAATCTTGAATGTTCTTTTGAAGGTTAGTTGCTTTTAAAACAGTTTTAGATGCTTGTCGCTAAGACGATTGATGCTTTCTTAGGAGGATTACATTGCCACGGAGGAGCAGCCTGCAGTTCCCCTGCGTTGGGTGGCGCCTGAGCTGATCTGTGAGCGCCATGGGGCCGTGGTCATGGCAGAGCAAACCAAGCCAGGCAACGTGTGGTAGGTCTCTTTTGACTGTCAATGAGAATATAGCTAATGCGAAAGTAAAGGTTTGACGCCACACCAATCATATTTTTGGGGGTGTGATCATTGGTAGTACAATTAGACACAATGTATGCAGCTAAAGTCCTTGATTTTTTTTATATATATTTTTTTTTTTACCACTGCCAGCCCTTACACAGGTAATTATTAGAACATAATTTGGATTCCAACGCCTGTGATGTTAGAAACCGCTCTGTGTATGAAAACCTAACTATATTTCCCCTGGTTTCTTGCCACCCTCCTATTAGGGTGTAGCCATTAGCACTTTTATTTTGTCTTCTTTCTTTTATATTATATATTTTTCTCCCTCTTGTATCCGCATTACATAAATTGATGTACAGACGAAAGGGACAAGTTGTATAATTATTTGCTTGCAATATAATTTGATTCACCGTTTTGTTTTATAATTGTTCACAGTATTGTTTTATTGTTGGAATTTAGCAAGTGGAAACTTTTAGCTGACATGTTAGCGATGCAAGCATTGTTTAACGTTTGCTATGTGTTGTGAAGGTTTTCCTCTGCTGCAATACGGACTTAATGGAGATCGGTTGGGGATCGTTTCAGGAAGCCTTTAGGGTGATCCTTAAAATCTTAACTTCATTGCTAAACACGTTAGTCATAATTTCTGATTGAAATCTGCTGTGTTGTGTTTGTAGTACAAAAAAAAGTACTGTAATTGAGTTGCCTCTCCTAACTGGTCGAAGTGGGTGGGTTGAGTGTTTTGGTAAACATGGCAGTCTGTTTAATCAGCAGGGAACAATAATTGTTGTCTGCAGGGCCCTGGGAGTCACCGTTTGGGAGCTTTTTGAGAGCGCCGCCCAGCCTTACTCGCACCTGTCGGACACAGAGGTGCTAATCCACGTGATAAAGGAGCAGCGGATTAGACCGCCAAAGCCACAGCTGGAGCTGCCTTATGCGGACAGATGGTGAGCCGGTTTTCTGATGAATGTGAAACTTTGTGCACGTGCGCACTGTAGATTAGCCGCCGGCGTCGAGAGCGAATAAGCCTCTGTTGGCTTATGCATCTCTTCCCTTGTGAAATGTACGTTTGCGGCACCTGGCAGGTAACTGAAACTTCACCCAGCCGAAGAGGGTAGGAAAGAAACAACGCTACCCCTACTTACATTATTCTGGCCTGCTATACTTATCATACATAGCTAGCAGCTAATAAAGGAACAATATATACAGGCCTGGATAATAGCCTAGAACACAGTTGGCCTATCGTTGCTTGTTTTGGAGACGTCCGATGCAGCCGCGTCATCCGAATAAAAATGTTGTAAAAATATTTTTTAAATGTGTGGGTTCTAAATTTCCATCATCGTACGTTTATATAAACTTGTAATATTGTTTTGGTGTGAATCATGTTACCGGGCATCACTCGATTAAAAAGGCATAGGTAACTATTCTGTTGCAAATTCTGTAGCGCTGTGTAAATGAGTTGAGGAAATAATCTCATTGCACCTGACTGCGAGTCCGTATATGTGTGTCCATTGGTGTAGGTTTTGGGGGGTGGCCGCTTCTGTGTTCGTCACAATATCTAGTGAGTCAGCTTCTCTGTCCGTTCTTCCTGAGTCACTCTTTTAACGGTTGCTTGGCGACCGAAAAGGAGAAAATGTTTCCTATTGCGTACACAGTGATGTGCAGTATGGTTTCAATATTTATTTAGGCCAGCAGTGAGGGGGCATGAGGACATAATACAAAAATGAGTGAATGCCGAGTCACTCCTGCGGGAAATGCTTAGTAATCATTTCCTGTTTTTTTACACAATATATGTGCGTAGTGTAAACATATCTGTTAGATATTTTTCATTGGTTGTGGTCTCAATGACGACAAATTGCTAATAAGGAAAAACGTAGTTGTTTTGATAACAGCTATTTACATTTATTTTTATAATCATCTACTGTATCTTGGATAGAGTACATGCCAGAAATAATTTAATGTGGTATAATTTGTTTCAGTGATATTTTTCTGTCAATATCCTTTTCTGCACGTACCTGCTAAGTTGATGCGTCAATTAGATTTAGAAAATGGATCCATTGTTATGATTCACGTAAATTAATCTGCTGTGTAGCTAAGAAGCCACTTTATCATTGCTAAGTAAAAACCTGGCATATCTTGTCCAGTATTTATTGCATCAGAAATTTCTACAAGTGCTGTTTACCGATATCTGTGCAGGTACGAGGTTCTACAGTTCTGTTGGCTCCCACTAGAGAAGAGAGCCACAGCTGAGGAGGTGCACCGTCTGCTCACCTACCTCCGCATGCAAGGCCAGAGGGAGGTTGAGGAGGATTTTGAGCAGCGCTGGAACGCCCTCAAACCCAAGCCCTCTGACCGGCAGCCTAAAGCCAGCCACCCATCCTTCCCGATCCTCAAGCAGTTTGCCCATGGGGGACTGGGCCGCGAGCTGGACGAGGTGCTGACGGTGACAGAGACCAGCTGCGGCCTCAGCTTCCAGTCTGTGTGGGAGACAGCCAGGCACGACCACTACGGCGATCGGAGCTTCTTGGCTGCGGGTGGTGGGCTCAACCACCACAGCATGTTCTTCCCTGTGTCGCGCTATGACCAGCCTCTCTTCTCTGAGTCTGTGGATGGAATGGGGACTTGTAGCCCTACCCCTGATTCTCCTTGGATCATGCCTGTGGATGAATGTAGGAGTAAGTGCTTCATTCCGCTAGAGGGCCAGGGGGAGTGTAAAATTGAGGTAGACGAGAACTGTGCTCCTCCTGACTCTGATGAAATATCTGAGCTGGCCCAGGAAAAACGCCCATATTTGCTCCTGCAGGACATTTGCCTGGGTGAGTCTAGCACAGATGTCGATTTTTTCCATAGCAGCTTAGACTCCAGAGATTCCAACTTACCTGAGAGCCAGACATGGTCCTCCAGTGATTCAGAGAGTCCGTGTGGCAAGGAAATGTTCTGCAAGAAGAGTTACAAACTCGAAGATCTAGACTCTTGGAGCAGAGGCCTTTTAGAGTTGCCAAAACCCAACTTGATCACAGGAGCAACAGAAGGGGGAACTTCATTCGCGGGAGGTAACCAGAGCACAAAGGAGAGCTTAAGTAGGCCATTTTTAGACTTAGATCTGGAGGCTGTTTGCTCCGAGAGCATCATTATAGACGCAACGCATCCAGTTAACACTGATAAGCTAAAAGAGAACTTGTTGTTCCTCAAAGATACAGGTCTGATTGGGGATTTGTGTATAACAGGGAGAAGCAATGGTGGTGGTTTTGAAAAAGAAGCGTGTTTGAGCAACATGCCAGAAACCAACCTCAAAATGATAGTGTTGGACAAAGTTGATAAAATTGAAAGAGTGTCAGAGTCTGCAGAGGATTCCGTTTCCCCCAAGCATAAATGTCTGAACTTTGTTCATCCAAACTTTAATGACTTTCTGCAGCCTTTAGTGAGAAGTGAGTCACTGGTGCCTTTGAGTTCACTGATTACAGAAGGAAGTTTAAATGGTCAGTTACAGTTACAAATGTACTCTTCCGTTGAAGACTCAGTTCCACTGCATTCCTCTGAGTCTGGTATTGATTTTACTTTCGACTCTACCTCTGAAAGTGCTGAAGTCACTGTAAGCCCCACTGATAACCAACAGTCCCCAATATTCTGCTCAAGTGCCACTAAAGAGATTTTGTATATGGTTTCCAAAAACCCAGGCTTGGTAGAAGCTCTTGGAACTTCACAGGGAGGTGATCACACTGTAGGAATCAAAGACCCTGCTAGGCATAATCCTGTTTTTTCTCTCTCACAAAGTAGCAACGGTGGTTTTGTTGGTGACCGTATACTGGAGACCTCTAGTTATATCACAATTAACAATACAGATAAGATGAAAAATGGCATACACATTGCAGAATCTAAACTTTCATCTAATGATTGCAACTTGGATGAGCCCTTGCTTAGGGTTTCAAAAAAGGATTTACCTCATAAGTCTTCACTGCTCATTTCTGCAACTCACCTTGATCAGATAAGTCAGGATGGTCTTCATGAAAACAACGGGCCCACCTCCATTGTAACCATTGGACATTTTTCTGAATCCCCTGATTCCTTGGATTCCATTGATATGCATGTGCTTGTGGGACCAACCCAGGCACTAGATATTCCTCCAGTTCAGAAACTCCAGGCTCCTTACAAGACTGCAGACAGTGGCTATGAAACGGAGAATTTGGAGTCCCCCGAGTGGAGTTCCCAGCTTATCGTCAAAGATGCCTCTGCAGACGGGAGTTCCCAGAGTGTCACAACGGAGTCAGTGTTGTCACAAGCTACAACCGAGATTGCAGTATCTGTGGTGGACAGTGCGCTTGGTGCTCTGCAGGACCTCACAGTGGCCATTCATGATCAGTGCCAATCCACTGTGCCTGCTGTCAAGACTATTTCTGGCGGTAACCTGAATTACAGAGATTCAGCCTACTTTTCGGACACAGAGTCAGAGCCTGAGAAGAACTTCTGTGAGTCTACCCTTCAGTTAGCCCATTCCATTGATGCCACCAGAACCTCAACGGTTCATGACAGGGTAGTTGAGGAGAGGACACAGCAGGAACCCATAACTCCAACTGAGGGTGTGCCAGAGCCGTTCACCGTTCACAACAGCACCGTTCACAACAGCAAGGGTGAGGATGTTTTAAAGGTCATTCCCCGCTTGAAGCCTGGTTTGGTGGAAAATGCTTCAGTTTCGGCGCCTCCTAAAGAGACTGCCTCGACTGAGGGCTGCACAGAAGACTGCACAGCTCTCAAGAAGCAGAAGCTGGAGAAGTCCCGCGCCGGAGAAGCGAGCAAGCTAAAGGAGCCCGATGTTGAAGGGAAATACCTTGGCAAGCGGGAAAGAATGGCTGCGGCAGGCGGGATGGAGGATGGCGTGGACGCCGACGAGGAGTACGAGAACAGCGATGACTCTGACGATGACCTGCTCACCTACCGGTCCAGCTCCGACAGTGAAGACGACGCTGTGCACAGTGTGCCCGTCGTTGTCACCAACGGCGACGAAGCCCCAAGTCTCAAAAGCCTGCTGAAGGCAACGCCAACTCCTGCCGTCCAGCACTCAACCCCAGGAGGTGGAAATTCTGAGTTCCGCAGAAAGGCTGTTACCTTTTTCGACGATGTCAATGTTTACCTCTTTGATCAGGTGCCCAGTCTATTTTTTTTTTTATTTAAAGGAAAAAAATAATGATTCTCCAGGACAGTAATTCATTTAATTCAAGGGTTGTACATTTGTATAAAAAATATTTAATACCTTAACATTTGTATTATTTTTTTATATAAAACACTTAAAATAAGATAAAGCTTGTGTTTTAAAATATAGTAGTCACAAATGTTTAGTTTTTTTTCCAGTTGAAAGTTTTCTTAGTCTGGTTCTGATCTACAGGACACCCCTACCAAAGAGCTGGGGAACCACTCATCAGGCTGCAGTAGCCATGGGTCTGAGTTCGGTTTCCCAAACCCAGTGCCTGCCTGTAGCTATCTCAACAGATCCACCAATTCTGAGAGCTCCACTGATGAAGAAGGTAAAATCACATGCGTATTGTCATTGGCATGTTGATCTGCTTTTCCGCTGTCGTTAGTGCCTTCATTGATCACTAGTTAAACTTTCATGACCCGTGGGTCGGCTGTTAATAAGGTCTTCAAAAACTTTAAACTGAATGCAGTGGAAACGGAGGTACAGACCATGTGTTTGTTCCACAGGTGGTGGCTACGAGTGGGACGACGATTTCTCCTCCCCGGATCCCACCACCACCAAGGCAGCCAGTCGTATCGCCGTGTCCCAAGTGTCTCCTTCTCCGGCCTTGAGCTGCTTCTCCCCCTCTTTTCAAAGCAACGCCGTGGAGCAGAGCTGGACCAGCCCGTCCACCTACTCCCGCTTTTTCATCTCTCCCTCCAGCGTGGCTAGCTTCTCCTTCACCCACATCAGTGATTCCGATATGGAACAAGGAGGCAAGTGTACACCTACACACGCACACACGCACACACGCGCACACACACACACACACACACACACACTCACTCTCTCACAAACACGCACACACACAATCTCCCGCACACACACACACGCACACACACACACACACACACATGCACACACACACACTCTCTCACTCTCTCTCACACACACACACACTCTCCCACAAACATGCGCACACACTCTCCGACAAACACGCACACACACACACACACACACACACACACACACACAAACCTGCACGCACACACACCCACACTCTCTCTCTCACACACACACACACACACACACACACACACACACTCACAGTCACTCACACACACCTCACTCACACTCTCTCTCTCTCACACACACACACACAAATGTATGTACTCAGACGGTCATTTGTCTGCCTTTATCAATTACTTTTGAGAAGTGCCACTCATTGGTTTTAAATTTAATACTTTGTCAACATTTTATTATTTGGACAGTTGGATAGTATTTGAAATATATATGGGTATAATCACATTGTGCAGTGTGTTTTCAGTACTTAAGTATTTTGAAAGCAAAGGTCTTGGATAAGTAAAAGGCTCACAGTGTTCAGCAGCAGTTTTAACAAACAATCATTTTATTTATAGCCCTCGTCTTTAATCCCTCTTTTCAATGGGAAGGTTAGGGTTTAGCCTCCGTATTTTTTTTTTCCTTCCCAAAGGAAGGATTTAGCAGAAGGGAGCCTTGAACACTGTTCCGGTCTGGTGCAGTGGCTCTGCAGGCTGTCAAAAAGGCCAGCTGTTTTATACCAATGACACGAGGCTAGACTTGTCTTTTTCCTTTCAATCTGTTGGTCCTAGTCTCATGGAAAAAGTGACTTATTGGGGGGGGGGGGGGGGGGGGGGGGGGGGGGGGGGGGGGGGGGGGGGGGGGGGGGGGGGGGGGGGGGGGGGG
>JAOYSI010022617.1:18571-34327 GCA_025775065.1 Hiodon alosoides | reverse complement strand
CAAGTCCATGCCCAAGTTCTTCAAGCCGCGCCTGGGCATGACCAAGGAGGAGATGCTGATCTTCGTGGAGGCGGCGGTGGCCGAGTCTGCGGGCGACGGGCCCGGGGCAGGCGCCCCGCACACAGCCGTCTGCTACAGCCCCCAGGCCGAGAAGGTCTACAAGCTCTGCAGCCCGCCCGGCGACCTGCAGAAGGTGGGCACCCTGGTCACGCCAGACAACGACGTCTTCATTGCCGGCGGCCAGATCCCACTGAAGGCCCCGTTGGCCAACCACGGCAAGGTGTCCGTCTTCCGCTCCGTCGACAGCTTCTTCTGGCTGGACGCCCAGCTCAACACCTGGGTGCCCAAAACGCCCATGCTGTGCGCCCGCGTCCGGCCCTCGCTCGTGCACTGCGAGGGCCACATCTACGCCATCGGCGGGGACAACGTGGGCGGTGAGCTGAACCGCCGCACGGTGGAGCGCTACGACCACGAGAAGGATGAGTGGACCATGGTGAACCCGCTGCCCTGCGCCTGGAACTGGAGCACCTCGGTGGTGGCCCACGACTGCATCTACATCCTCACCCACGACCTGATGTACTGCTACTTCCCCCGGGCCGACGCCTGGGTGGAGATGGCGTCCCGCAAGACCAGCCGCTGCTTCGCCTCGGCCGCCGCCTTCGGCGACCTCATCTTCTACGTCGGCGGCCTGCACGTGGTGAGCAACACGGGCATGCGGCAGCCCGCCAGCATTGTGGAGGGCTCCTCGGTCAGCGTGGAGGTCTACGACGTCGGCAAGAACGAGTGGCGGACGGCGGCCAACATCCCTGCCAAGCGCTACTCGGACCCGTGCGTGCGGGCGGTGGTGCTGCTGGGCTCGCTATGCATCTTCATGCGGGAGACGCACATGAACGAGCGGGCCCGCTACGCCATCTACCAGTACGACATGGAGCTGGACCGCTGGTTCCCGCGGCAGCCCATCTCCGAGCGCGTGCTCTGGGACCTGGGCAAGGACTTCCGCTGCGCCGTGGGCAAGCTCTACCCCTCCTGCCTAGAGGAGTCCCCCTGGAAGCCCCCCACCTACCTCTTCTCCCCCGACGGGACCGAACAGTTTGAGGTGGACGGCGAGATGGTGTCCCTTCCGCACGTATAGCTGGAGGCAGCCCCGCCCCGCCCCAGGATTAGGGGTTGAGAGCGGTTGGTAAGGAGCTAAGAACCAAAATCGGGCGTTCGTGCCGTCTGTGTTCCAAAAGACTTTGAGGTCAAAGATTAGAGAACGGACCATTCTCCCAGCTCCAGACAACACAGCCCTCTCCCTTTCGTCTGCATGCTGTCATCGATTCAGACATGCTAGTCTACTCCCAGTTTTACACCTCTGCCCTTGTGAAAATAAATTACCAAATCGGGTGCCTAAGACTAATTTAGAAATACACATGCAATTCCCTTTAAATATTAGTATTGTGGTTTTTTTTTTTTTTTTTTTTTTTTTGTAAAGTTTGATTTGTCTATTGGTCAGCTACAGGTCTGTCTAACTGTTTCTACAATGTGATAAACGAAAGCAACTGATTTGTGAATATGACGATGCACTGAACGGAGACCCTCCTCAGAAATGGTGATGACCATTAACCAGTACGCCTCGGACTTGTCCCACCACTGATAAAGGGCAGATCCTCACCACCTCACACCACCTATAGAAACGGGTACGGAGGGCAAGGTGACCGCGGGTCCAGTCACTGTCTGCAACCCCTCCTCTCTCTCCCTCTCTCACACACACTCTCTCACCTCAGTCTGCCTGTGTTCGCACAGGCCTCAGAACACACTGCTGGAGTCTCTCCATCTCTTCAACATTATCTTTTAATAAGACGGTAAATTTGGGCTCATGCATAATACTTCTGTGCTGCTGAATTATATATATATACACATTTGTGTGTGTGTGTGTCTTTAAAGGAAAAGATATGGAAATAACCAGGTCTATTTTGTATTAGTGTTTTTTTTTATTTTATTTTATTTTTTATTTAATATGACATTACTGTAGTTGTGATTGTGAGTAGAAACTGATTTTTCGCCCTTTTCGTTCGGTTATTTCACTTCAGTATGATATAAACAAAGTAAAAGTCCTGGCGTCCCCTCTGTAGGCGGAAGGAACACGGGTGGGTATCTGTCCCCGTCTTGTGCCCTACCGCCGTCCCCCACGCCGCACAACATTGGACAAGTATCGGAAAACCTAGCAGCTGATTGGCAGCTGTCTGGAGTGGCAGGCGGCCCTTGGGACCCAGGAACCACTAGCAGTGGCGGGGATGGGGGTGGAGGCTCGTAACCGGGGGTGACTCTTTCCCCCCTCCTCCCTCAACATGAGACGAACGTGACTAGCATGTTAGGCTGCATCGTGTTCCTATGGCACTGTATTTTGAATGACATTAATTTATTAAAAAAACAAAAAGAAACCTGAATTCCTTTTTTTGTGTGTGTGCACTGTTATACGTGACCATGGATGTGTGATTTTTAGTGAGCGTGTAAATTTCTTTGACTGTGTGTGTGTGTGTGTGTGTGTGTGTGTAAGCCGATAAGTGCTACAGTGTGTGTGAGAAGCCTCCAAACCAGGGTCTGGATTGAGTTCTAGAGGCCCGTCTGCTAATTGTCACCCGCAGTAAGAGCTGTTTCACTAATTACAGAGACTCTGTTAAGCAGGAAATGAACCTCCCAAGTCATTGGGAATATGTGTCAGTGTGAGCCAATATCATTTTTATTGGTTTAGTAATGCGTTTTTTTAAAAACAAAATCATGTATATGACTATATTGATACTGTAACAGCATTTGATTTATTGAATAGATTCTGCAACCAGAATTGCTATTTCCGCTTGTGCTACTATTAAAGTCAGTCGTCATACCCTGAACTAGCAGTTTTGTGTTTTAAATGCATCCTTTAAATAGTTTTTATTTTGTCCTTAAACGTTGATCATAAACACAGTTTACAGTGGCTTTTTCTGAATTACACATTTAACATTTCCTAACAGAACCCAGCCGGGTCTTGATAAATTTGTCCCTGATGCCTTCACACCGTTTCCCAAAAAAAAGACAAGCAACAACAACTATTCATTCTCTTTGGTGAGCCAGTGGACTTTGAAACAAGGTAAAGTAGATTGTGACGGCTTCAGTGTTGTCTGATATCACGACTGATGCGTCTTAGGTAGTGAAATTGTGAAAGTTCACTTCAAAAGGCTCCTTCCTCATCTGGGGTCCTTCAGAGCGGGGACACAGTTCGTTAACGCGTTTGTTGTAATCACCCATGAACTTCAGCGATCGTCCCGTGTGGCCTTTCGTCACGGACCGAGCCACGACACATTGCAGCTACAGTTACCAGCACCGCTAGTCTAGATAGACCCTGATGTCTTTGCTGACCAATTGTAAATCAGTAGAAATACTAAAGGATATAAATTTACACCACAGTATCTGGCTATAAATCTTCAATAATTTATTATTTCACAAACGGAAATCAAATGGCATACGGTAGAATTCCCACTTGTACTCATTAAAATATATATTCAGCACAGGGCACTACCACCTTACCGGTTGCTTTTTAATAACTAATCATCGACCACCACCAATGCGCACCAGGTTATGTTTTATCTAAACAACAACTACACTGCAGCGATTAGTAAACTACACCTGTACAAATTAACGATCAATTTGTCCTATCTGAACACGTCACGCTGTAGCATTCATTTATCTGGGTTTAAACAAAGCTTGAGGTCTCAGAATTCAATGGCCATTTTTTATATTCTATCTGTTGGGCTTTCAAAGGATAGACATGATGCCGTTTCTGTAAGTATCAGCTTAAATTAAGAACCCCCCCCTTTAACAATGTGACCTACAAAGTCAGCGTTCTATTCCCACTCCATCCCCATTGCAGGGTCAAAACTTTGATGGGTAAAGATTTCTTCCTTCGACACGTTCTCATTACGCGTGCCAACCCTCCAGCTAGGGCAGCACCACGCACCCCACAGAGTGCCAGGGACTTGCAGCGTTTTTTGGTTACTGCCACAGGAACATAAACGCTTCCCACAGGGGGTGGTGACTATTACACCTTCACTGCGCTGGCTTTCCACGATCCGCACTCGCTGCAGTAAATCTGGGAGCTGGGTTAAGGGTCAAGAGCCGCGACTGCCCAATGCCCCCTCCCCGCAGAGGTCTGCCAGGGACCTGGGGGGGGGGGGCGGAGAGCTCACTGATTGGCTGCGCTTGGCTCGTCGAAGGCGGTGCTGACCACTGCTGTGGGCTGGGCCATTGTGGAAAACCAGGAGGACATGGCTGACCGGGCGCTGGTCAGAGCGCCGCCCACCGATTGGCCTGCACGGTAGACACAAACACAGCCCTTCTTCATTAGCCAGCAGATGGGTCACCTTGTTTGCATGCATATACGGTCGCCCGTCACAGTCCACATCGACTGCACCGAGCCTACAAGCCTGGAACTCGCTTACCCACTGCCTTCCCGGTCTGAACCACGCTCCGGCTGGTGGTTATCACAGCGTTGCCGATTTTCCTCCCCTTCTCGCTATTCTGCACTGAGCTGTAAAAACAACAGGAGGCAAGAGAGGTGACATCATTGCAATTTATTAGTCAGGTTACCAGCTACGCTCATCTACTCTGAACAGAAAAGCCATTTAATAAATTCTAATTAACATCATTATGCGATTGATTATACGACTGATTTCAATTGGTTGATTAAAAGTTCTACTGAAAGCAAAAAATAAATTCCACGCAACTGACTATGATCCACTAGGTAATTAAATTTCTCTAAATTATTAACTTCCTTTAGATAATTAACGCGTCCTCCACGGGACTTATCTTAATTATTTAAAGAAATATATTTTCATATATCATTCCAAATATATCATTCCTACAATTCCATGGCGAGATCTGTTTAGAGCAGTCTCACCTCGGCCCAAGGTTAAAAAAAAGCCAGAACCATGCGGTCCAGGTTGAAACAGCCCATTAAGTATTAAAAAACATAAAAAGATAAATAGGCCGTAATGAACGCTGGCACGATCCGTCTGATTCATCTCTACCGTCCACTTTCAGACGCCACTTGACTCCTGTGGGAAAATTTTCTAATGGTCACCAGTCAGCAACTCGACCGGGTCACGTTCAAAACTTCCTGTTGTGATCACCGGATGCCTGCAGTCTGGATGGCTTTGAGAGGCTGCCAATCCAGATACAGAGCTGGCGTTTCCATGGCGACCCCCTAAAGGCTCAGGTCGTCCATGCCAGCACAGCCTTTGCAGGGGTTCCAGTGCGTGTCAACTGAAAGGGAATAGCCGATTCCTCGCGCACCACTTACGTTTTAATTTGTGTATAATAATCCTACTTACATGGACAGGAATTACAGAAAAACTTATTCAGAAAAGATTTGGAATCAACATTGCCAACCCCAAGTTATTTCCTAAATAACACAAACTGTTTATGTCTGCTCAAGGTGACTAATTTCCTAAAACATGCACTATTTAGGCAACTATTGGCATCTCCAGCTGAAAATCTCCTGTGATACACAGGCCACTGATTAATTTTCACTAGCAAGCTCAGACTCACTCTGTTCCTTATATCCTATCACAAAAAACTAACAACAATAGCCGTGAATATAAAGATGATATGATATTACTACTGACTGTGACAGTCGAAGCTTCATATCAGCAACGCTGTAATGCCCATGGAATGGATGACTGAAAAGAAAAAAAATTGGTTATTGGTTAATATCTGTGGATCAGGGAGAATTTAACACGTTTTTACTCATTACATCTGAATTCCCATTTGGATATCTGGCCTTTTGCCCAATGAGAGGCATCATCTCCATTGCGGCCTAGTGGTTAAGGCCTTAGCCTAAGGCATTAGCCTTGACGTTGTTCCACTGAAAGTAGTGAACCTGATAACAACCACCCCTTCTTTGAAACCGGAAAAACCCCGTTGGTTGACCGGATCCAAACCAACGCCCCAACTCTACCTCCACACCTTAGGTCCACCTACCCTGGGGTGACCTCTGACATGGCCAGGTGCTTGTTGCTGTGCCAAACCCTGTAGTTGTGAGTGATCTTCCAGGCTGAGACGAAAGGACCGCCGTAGTCTGCCAGCATCTTCTCGTTGTCTGCAGGGAGATGGCGAGACAAGTCTGCACCGACCCTGGTTTTCATTGCGCGCCCGGCGTGTTCTCAGAAACCCCCAGCAGGACAGGGTGAACGGGTGTTATGCATTTGGAGGACGTGGGCTAGAGATTTAACTTTCCACGTTGTGGACACACTGCGATCAGTGTGTTCTTCTTTAAGGTTGGTTAAAGTTGCAAGGTGGTGGAGGGATGTGACTGAGCGGGCCCTGCAGCCCTACCATATCTGTAAGTTAATCACTGTTACCATACAGCTGTGCTCTACTGGGATGATTCAGGCAGCGTTGCCATAGAGCTGCGCTTTGCTGTAATAAGTTAATCAGTGTTACCATAAAGCTCTCCCTTGCTATAATGAACTGGGCAGTGCTAACCAGCGCACCTAGCTGTAGCGTGGTGGAGAGCAGTGAGTGCACATAAAGCCCAAACTGTGCCCGGATCCACTCGTCGCCCCCCTCCCAGCCCGTGCCGTCGAGGAAGGTGTCCTGGCAGCTCTCTGTGACGTGCTTGACCAGGTAATCGGCGAAGCGCAGGTCAGCAGTGGTCAGGTTCAGGAGCCTCAGCAGCTCAGGGTCCTGGATGGATATGCGAGCCTCCTCCACCTGTACCACAGGGGGCAGAGGTCAGACAACTGCGGGGCAGACTGCGTGAAGAGGGGAGTGGAGACAAGGAAACACCGGGGCAGGAGGATTAGAGAAAGCAGCAGGACGAACAGACACAAATGAGAAGGAGAAAAGCGACAGGAAGTCGTGAGAAAAGAGACAGGAAGTCGTGAGAAAAGAGACAGACGGTGTAACAAGAGGGAACCAGCAGCCCAGATGGACAGGGCACACAAAGGGAGGGAGGAGGACCCGGGTCACATGGAGAGACAAACGAAGACGTATAAAGAGGAGACGCAGAGGGAGGGCAGTGACCCACGACAGAGTGCTGACTCACGTCCACCACGGCATCGCTCAGGTGCCTCTGCTGGCGAAAGAGGACGTTAGTTGCCCCGGCGACGAAGCCACGCACCGTCACGTCCGACAGCAGGTGGTGCTGTTGCAGGGCCATATAAGGCAGACAGAGGTATCCCTGCCAGAAACACAGCGTCATCCAACCCAGTTATTGACCGTTTTCCATCTAATACAAAAACTCAAGAGCCGCGTGGGTACTGGTTAGCGGTTAGCCGTACCTTGGTGAAGATGGCAAGCGGCAACCCGAACTGGTCCTCTTCCAGCCCTGACACCAGCCCTGGAGCAAAGGAGGCCGGCCCGCTGGCTGACTGAGGCTGTGCAGTGACGGGTAGCCCCGGCTCCGCCCCCGACGCCTCTCCCTCGTCCAGCACCGAGGGGTCCAGCGTCTCCCAGTCGCTCTCAGAGGTCTCGGCGGAGCTGCGGGAGGGGGGCTTCAGGACGTTGTTATTGTCCCCAATCAAGGGAGGTCGGGATTCAGCAACAAGCTCTACCAGCTCCCCAGATGGCAGTCCACGCTGCCTCTCCTCAGCGCCCCCTGCTGGCTCTGCGGGGCGCTCCTGTGTGGCGTTAGCGATATCCGTGGGAGAGACCGATATGAATTCCTCAGAGCTGGACGGGCACTCCACCAGGCCGGCGTCATCCGAGACACTGCTCCTGGGCCTGTAGTGCGAGGAGTAGGCCAGGCCGTGCTCGATCATCCCTGGGCAGACAAAGGACACTGAAACCCTGCCCAAGAGATAAGTCACTTACAGAAACGGTCTCATCACACACAAGGAATTCATTGTTTCCATTGCCCTACCTGGAAAGAGAGACAAAACGGTCATCAGGGCCCCGACTAGTCTGCTGACTGGAGAAACGTAAAAAAGCACCTAAAAGTGGACGGAAAAAAGGGGCTCAGTATTCAGCAGACTTCCACATATGTGAATATACCACTGCAGACTGCTTTTAAATGAAGTCTTCCATACCTTCTTCTCGAGGAGTATCAGCTTAAACAGAATTAAGACCTGTGTACAGACACAAAAGAACGTGCAACTCAGCAAGGGCACAGTGATTTGGGCGGATGACGACTTTAGTTTTTCTTTTAGAGGACATTACCTTGTGTCGGAAGTGAAGTATTAAATCTCTCGCCGACAAACCTGGAGGACGAAAGCAGAGAAACGCGGCTGGTTTACTCGCGGTCAGGCGCGGACAGCGCCGCGACTCCTATTGGGTCGGAGAGACAACGTGCGAGAGGACAGGGGAGGTTCTCACCCAGGTACACTTGAGATCTCTCCCGGGCCGTGCCCCTCAGCGAACTGTTCATGTGTTCGTACAGTTCCTGCACAGTGAGAGTAAGAGGGGGGAAATGAACCAGAATCGACCGAGCTTGGAAAGTAAGTGGGAGGGAGACAACAAGGCTTCTCTTGGTCACTGCGTCGAAGACCAGACACTTGAATGTGAGGTACGTACTTTCAAAATAGAAATCTGGGAGAAATCCTTTTCTTGGAAGTAGGCATGAGTGATGAGTTGTAATTTTGCTTGGAGCAGACCATAGAGTGGCTAAAGGATGGGGCAGAGAAAAATCGTCAACTGCTTTACTTGCAGATTGCTCTCATTTAAGGCGCGATCACCAGCCTGAAAAAGTCAGAGGCGAAGCAATTCCGTCAGACTCATTCCTGCTGCTTCGGCAAGCGCAGCGTTTAATGTAAAAACCACTGGGGTGAGCTTTCTGGAGCAGTTTTCCCAGAGGCACCAGTGTACAGTGGCGGTTACGCACTGAACCCAGACCTGTGAGGCTGATGTCCCAAGAGGACAACACTGGATGCCCTGCTCCACTGGTCCACTCCAGACTCCAGGAGCAAAGCGGGAGCTATTGACAGTACTGAAGTCAGTGGACTTTATCCAGCCCATCACTCGGGCCTCAGACTAATGTCATGTGACAATGTGACACGTGACAATGTCGACCATGTGACTCACCTCTCGGCAGAGCACACACACACTCTTCTGTACAGTTTCCCGGGTGACGTCGGCCTGACGAACCTTTAGTGACTGTAACAAAAGTGATCATCAAAGGCGTAGTACATTTAGTCTTAAATTTCATCTCAATAAAAAGCTATTAGGAAAAGTTATTAAACCGAATACAGAAAACAGTGTGTCTGAAAGAAAGCAGCACAGACCTTGGCCTCGATTTGGCGGTAACAGGAAACTCCGTACACACACTTCATGTCGTCACTCAGAGGTGGTAAGTGAAAATAAATTGTGTCTATCCTCAGAAAATAATCACAAAAACAAATCACCATTGTTACCAATGCATTTCACAGACTTTTTAAAACCTTCCAGTTCGCCCATTTTGTGATTTTGCAACTAAACAAAACTTGGCGGACTCAATTGTGCCATAACAATTTATAAGCAAACATCACACAAACCGATTTACCGTCATAGTACAGACATACACAAGCTTGTGTAGCAGGGATAACATAAGAAATTACTGAATTTTCTCCAGGGAAACGGTAAATACATTAACCAGACAAACCGATTTACCGTCATAGTACAGACATACACAAGCTTGTGTACGTCTGTGCTGCAAGGACAGCATAAGGAATTACTGAATTTTCTCCAGGGAAACGGTAAATACATTAACCGGATGCTCGTCACCCAGTAAACGATCAATGCTAATGTGTGCTGGAGCCAGTACTAGCGGCCGCCCAGCCACTGTGTGTGCACACGTGGGGCCTGGCAGCCCTACCCGCCTGGTAGTTGTGGGCCCCGTCAGGCAGGGCAAGGAAGGGCAGGTACTTCCACTCCTCAGGCAGGGAGCTGCTCTCGTAGCCTTCCTCGGACGCCAGTGGCGGGTACGAGAACTCCACCTAATGAGCAGGGTGAGGGTGAGGAATTAGACAGGCTTATTATTTATTATGTTTCCCTCTCCCTTCCTGCATGTCTCCATCCTGTCTCCATCCTGTCTCCATCCAACACTCCTTTATTCCAAGGTCTGCTTTATCGACGCTACGAAACAACAAAGCAGTCTCGTTTGCCAGGTAGGGAGCGGGGCAGGAGGCACCTGTTCCCCAGGTACAAGCCCCTCGCCCCCGTCCCGCAGCCCTGCAAGAGACTCTTTCTACTGCCAGCTGACATTTCCACTTGCTAATCCACCCGCCCCCGCCCCCCATGCTGCTCTCCCTCCACCTGCGAGACCCAGAGAGCCTGACAGATGGAGAGGCAAGGGAGAGGACCTGATGGAAACCATAATATTCCTGCAGACCTAAACATTGTGCACTCCTTTACTATATGAACAATTTACTGTTTCAAAATGAGTTCAATAAATATCAGTATTTAGCAAATGGTGGTGGGGGGCTTTCTTCTGCCACAGAAAAGGAAATAGTTTATTATTATATATTCAGAAAACCAGATGCTACAGTCTAGCATGCTATCTAGCGTGTCATTAGAGAGGGAGACAGGGAGTGTTAGTTCTGACTTACTTTCCTTACAGTCTCACATCTGAATCTCTGAATTTTAGCCAGCGACAAAAGCCCCCAGCAAATAAAAGCACCCACGCAAACGGTGCTTGCTTGAAACGACACGCGAACAAAGCTCCGGAGTTAAGAGTTATACCGAACATAATAATGTAATTGCAATCACGCCGTCTCTTTTTTTCAGCGCTGTTAAACCGCCAACACTTATATTATTTTGAGTTTTTCAGTAAAACAGATGATAAGCGTGACTAATGACTATGGTCATGACACGATGACTAATTGTTTATGTATTAGTCTGGTTATTATTTAGGTTGACAGATGAGGGTGCTCAATGGAATATTTACGTAAATCTTCCAGTATGTCTTTCCAGTACTGTTCAAGTCTCTAAAAAGATTAATTAACTTTTTCTATATTTGGAAATTCATTTTAGTATTTTCTTAGCATTTATTATTTTAGTATTAAAAATACAATTTAAGTGTTCAATTAATATTTGTTTATTTAAAAGGAAATGCACAATATTTTATTATCACAGTATATTTTCCATCGGTGGTGAATACTGCATCCTTTCATTACGTAACAAGCTTTTGCGGCAATATTATTACAAAAAGGCTGTTTAACGCCAACTGTAAGCAGGAGTTAAAAATAATAATAATAATAATTTTCATTGTTTATGGTTGCAGGTCGTACTCGTTTGTGATTTATCAACAAGGTGTAAACCAGCGTTGCGGGAACCAATAACCTGTTATCCGCATCTGTTTCTATATATGATGACCAACGCAAGTATTCTCCGGTCGTTCACTCGGGCTGTATCGCAGTACTGCGCAAGCATGCAGGTCTGTCAAAACAACACAGATTCTCAAGTTGTTTATAACAGTTGTCAGCTTCAAACGATTAATTACTCATCTCGCCAACACTGTCCCAATAAGATACCGCTGTGCCACTGATCCCTTGTTCCCAGTTGCAAGACTGTTACAACTGCATCATGCCCCTTACCTGACAGCCCTTCTTGTGATGAAATCCAACCACCACGATATGCAGAACGGGTCCCTTGGGTTCATCTTTGCCATAAGACTCCATCGCCAAATAACTTTGAGCTAATGCTAAGACGCTGTTATCGAGCTGTACGCTTGAGTAAACAGAGCGAAATTCAACATATGCTCCAACCTTATCTGAATTGATGGCTGCCTCTTCAGCAATGGGCCAATTTCACAAGAATCGGAAATACGTAATTGCTGGGTAAACCTACTTCCGCTAAAAGTTACAGCTAACGCGATTTCTATGCTGAGGAAAAATGGAAAGATACTTCACTGCTTCTCTCTTCACCCTGCTGAAAATCAGTTTCGTGGATTTTTGCCGAATTGTTGTACAGCACTCTTCCGCTGCAGAATCACTGCTGGGGAAGGGATATAAATTCTTCGTTTAAGAGTTTATTCACGGTTATCAAGTTATGTTGACAACTACCAGGGTTCTGGTATGGAAAACTTTGGAATTGAATTTTAATAATTTCCAGGTTTCCATCAACATATACTGTGAGATATGATATACATCTGGTAGCAATAAGAATTTTATTAGCGTAATATTTTTTAAAGACTTAGTTACAAACATTGTTTGTAATAGTGACTGGACTACCTTCGATGCCCATCGTAAACGAAGCTAGATTAATGATTGTAAATTAAATGACGAATTTCTATTACTTTCAGTTGCATACCTATTTTATTATTACTTTATATTATTGGTTGAAAAAATGGAGTGATCTGATTGGTCGAAAGAATGGAGCAATTTGATTGGTCAGAAAATGGAGTCATCTGATTGGACAGAATTTTGAGTGACCTGATTGGCCGAAAAAATGGTGCGATCTGATTGGCCGAAAAGAAGGAGCCTTCTTATTGGTCTAAAAATGGTGCGATCTGATTGGCCGAAAAGAAGGAGCCATCTTATTGGTCAAAAAATGGAACGATCTGATTGGTCCGTTTTTTACAACCAATCAGACAGCACCATTATATCGACCAATCAGATCGCTCCATACTTTAGACCAATCAGATCGCTCCATACTTTTGACTAATCAGATTTCTCCATTCTTTCAACCAATCAGATAGCTCCATTTTTTTTTCCATAGGTCACTGAGGGCCACGGTGTTTGCTGGTTTTCGTTCCACCCATCAATCTAAACTATGACATTAAACTATCCCCTGTTTTGCCGATCAAGGTCCAGGGACAGTGGATTCAGAGTGGAAGAAAGGGAACTTGTTGACTTTTCAGAACTACTCAATACGGTTTCAGAATGTGAAATGGAATAAGTGGAAAACATTATGGAACCAAAATTATTTCCAAAGCCCCGAAGAGGGGGACTTAGCTTTACAAATGCATCTTTCAAAGAAATATCAAAACATTAAACTTATTTTCAAATACTTCTGAAATGATTAGAAAAGGTTGCAGTTGGTTTAAAAGCACGCATGATGTGTAAACTGGAATATGGACATGGCTGTCCACGCTGCTGAGGCAAATGTTAAGTTTGTAAAAGGTATCTAAGTGGTTTTATACTAAATGTAGACAAAAAATTGTACATGTACAATTCACATTTTGCGAGAAATAATCGAAAGCCATAATAAATAAGCATTTATCTTTCATTATTTGCCCATTCTGATTCATTAGTTGCACTTTTGGGTGTGAATGTGGACAAGACAGTGAACTATTCATGTAGATCAAGTCTATGCTACTTAAATGTCCATTTACTTTTGGCCCATTACGCAGTGATTCAGGTAACAGTGATGTGATCCTTAAAAAGGATTAACCAGTGTCATATAAACAGAAGAATATATCCCAGATAATATAAACATCAAAGTGGAAATGCATTGAGAGGAAAAAAAAACAGAAAAACTCAGTAATTCACTGTGGAATTATGGAATAACATACAAGCAATAACCTTTCCAAGCGCCAGGCAAATAATCCAAATGAACAGAGCACCCTCACAGGACAATATTCAGAATAGAAAAATCCCAACACTCATTTATTACTTGATTTTTTTATTTAAGTAATATACACATACATACTAAGAAATAAAATGTTCCAATACCATTAAAAAACACACAAAACCTACTAAATATAGTTTGTGACACCAGTGAAATTTTCTTCAGCCTAGCCTCCAGCTCTGTGATGCACCTACAAAAATGAGAATCATATCATTAGGGTAAGTGAAAAAAAACAAAAATGATGATGTAGTACTTTTCAAGTTCATTACAAAAACATCAGAGTATTGCACGTTGTATAGTGTTTCCTAGGTCCAGGTTCTGAATCCTGAGGTAACCAAGACTTCAGATTTTTTATGTCTCTTATTTTACACGCCAAATTCTACTCGTGTGCTTATTAGTACAGTGCTATATGACATGAACTGGGTGTGTCAAATAAGGGAGACATAGTGGTAACACGCTAGCGGATTTTGTTTGTACAGCTCGTAATAAAAACTATTAACCACGTTAGTTCTGAGCATTGCACATTACATCACAGCTTATCTACACTCTACGGTAAAGAGTAAAGACGCACACATAAACACAGACGCTTACCGGCGCTGTACCGCACAGTCATAATACATGGACGCTAGTTTCCGAACTAGTTGAGACATCCAGTGAATGTTCTTCGAGGCACACACCTCTATTCCTAGTCGAGCACTAGATCCCTCAAACGCAGACTGCTTTTTTTAGAGGTGGTACATGGAAATCGTTCAATCGCACCAGACGAGAATTTCCTTGAATGTAGTCGGCAGCGGTGAGATGCTGACTACAGACAAATGTGCTGCCTCTGCGAATCACGAACATCGACCAAGACCCAGTTCTTCCTTTGATTTTCATTGGATGGAAAATCGTGTGAAAACTTATATATATGTGTGTGTGTTGTTTTTGTTTTGAATTACTGCACTGAGGCACACTACAGAAAGACTTGTTTCTCACCTCAACCATTGCTGTCCGGAAAACAGATTACCCTGTGGCGGTAATTCCGGAAGCAACAAACCCGGAAGTGTGGTATTGACCCATAGCAAGCAACGCATTTCGTTTCCGCTGTTTTGTATGACGTCATTTTTAAAAAACCAACATCTGCAGCGCCCTTGTTTGGTGGCATTAGTTTGAGGCAGATTAAAAATCAATTCGTGGGGCTACTCCCTTCCTTACTGGTTTTAGCTATATTTTGTATCTGAAATAAAAAATGTACCTTTAAACATTAAAGAGACTAACTACACATAGGCACTAAGGGTGTTAAGGGTGTTTGAATGAAATCAATAGGCTAGTATTGGTATATAAATGTTTAAGAGACACAAATAAGGGAATTTGTGAATCTTACACAAATGTCTCATCTCACAGGTCTTGGACACATTCCACGTAAGGGAGGCCTACTTATAATATGGGGTGGCATGGTGGTTTGGCAATTAGCATTGGTGCCTTAGTGCCCGATTCCTGCAATTGAATCAAGCTCTGGTTAATTTCTGGGTTTCTGAGTATGTCACATATTTCCTTTCAATGTTCAATATCTCTCGGGATTGGTTATTCAGAAATTGTACCCGTTTGATCCCACTGCTATTGGACAGGGCCCTGTCCTAAATGTATCCTGACTTACACCCTGTGTCTGCTCAAATCACATGGAAATTGTATTGTATTGTATTGTAATATCCTTCCCTAAAAATGATATCAACAACCCTTTGACCACAACCCCTTAAGTATAAACAAAATTCCTCCAAAACTTTGAATAAAAAAAAAATATATAACGATGCAGTTCATAAAACTGGATGTTTAAAAGGATAAGTTTTATTGTCAGACACACTGAAAGTATACACTAATGACAGACCATTACCATGTTTTATCTGAATAAGCCTTAATGACATGGTTCAGCGCTGAAAGAAACGTGTGAAGTCACCAAAGAAAGAAAACTGCAATTTGGTTTTGCGCTCCCTTCTCTATAACATTTATTTCTCCCCCTCCTTCTCAGTACATGGAAGGCTTTTCCTCTCCTTTCGGATTGGTCACTTTGTCCTGGTTCTTGCTGATGATGTCATACAGTTCTGCCTGGATGTGAAAAATAAATAAATAAATAAAATAAATAAATAAATAGTAATAGCTAGCAGAATTCATTCTGGAATACCGACTAATCAACATTTGAAGAGCTGAAGAACTCATTACACATCAAATTTTATTACCATTACTATAATAATCATCATCATCATCATCATCATCATCATC